>KN726669.1:16652-36065 GCA_000816745.1 Ancylostoma duodenale
CCGCAAGGGACCGGGCCCCCCCCCCCGCCCAGCTTCCGGCGCACCCTTATCACAGCACACACACACACGTGACACACAAAGTAAGCCCGTTATAAGTCATGATAACCTGAACTCATAACTTTGTTCCCAGGGAAATGAACAGAAGCGAAGAACGTACTTGAATACGCTCTTCGCTTCTGTTGGTTTCCCTAGAAGAAAAAGTTTGAAACAGCCTTATATGCAGTGCATGGCTCTCCAGAAAGCATATCTGTGGCTGTCGACATGTTTTTTTTCTTCTTGGTGGAAAATTGTCTGTGGAGGATGTTCATGGGGCTGATAAAGAAAATTCGCTCGTATTCATTCAGTGGATATTACATAGCTGATTCAGCAGCTCTGTCTGAAAATTTTACTGATTTTGTATTTTTCGTAATTTCTTCCAAGTATAAACATGCCAAATCATATTACAGATATCATCAGCTAGAACAAGCACCTAACTTTGTCCACAGAAATTATTCACCATGCTGACCACGAATCTGAGAACCATTTTAAACGACCATTAACGATTAATCGAATTTATCTATTTCCGCGCGCTTTTTTTTTCGACGTGGTGGAAAGATGTCTATAGTGGCTATCCAGCATGCTGAACATGAATAAAGGCGTGAGCACAGTAAACCCTTGGAAATACGTTGAGAAAATCAGTGTATCAATGCCTGCGCGTAAAATGTCCTTTAGTTACGCTAATACCTGAGCTTTGAAGGCAATTCGTGCACCTAATATTCTGAGTTTCAAGCCTACATGTCAACCGGTTTGACAGCTAGTTTTAACATCAAGGAACTAGTTAAAACAATGCAACATAATTCACACAGATGAAGAACGAATAGCTCGCCGATCAAATCTCGACGACCAAAAAATTTTCGCAGCTGTGGAAGAGAAGCAAGTTCGATTGACGAAATCTTTCAGAAATGGAGTCTGTTGGTTTCGCAGTAGAAAATTGCAGAAATTCGGAGACGTCAGACTTTGTTTTTGTCTGAGAGTTGTTGAGGATGCATTCATCCGAACTCCATGCTTTTCGAGAGGAAGAACAATGTTCGAATGGTCCACATTGAAGTCAGCATTCTCGTTGTGAGGCTTTCATCCTCTTCCATGGTTTCCCGAGGTTCCCTGTGCTTGAGATTTGTCAACCTCCTTCTTCCTCTATGAATGGATCCTACGAATATGAACCATTTTTTCAACTTGTCTTTGCTGATTGTTCCTTCGCCAAAAAGTTCGCTGAGATCACAAAATGACTGCGATGCATTCCAATCCTTCCCGAAGTAGTAGAGCATAGATATGATTTTCGATAGCATCCTTATTGTTATAAATGGAAAAGAGGATCATTACCATGAAAAGCAGGTTCAAAATGCGTTAATTTTTGAAGAGAAAAGAGGTAGCGAAAAAAAAAAGCCGCGTCAGTCGTGTACGACATCATTTTAGGAAGCCTTCTTTCTCTCATTCTTTATATCGCTGCCTTGCCACAAGGTCGCTTGAACTTATAATATTAATTGGGTTCTCTTCGGAACTGTGCACCAGTTTAACTTTTTTTATTCCAAGGAACACGTGAGGAGAATGCATCAAGATTGGTGAGGAAACAATCCATAACATCATCTTCATGTCGAAAATAACTATTACAAGCATTATAAGAGTAGCTTGCACAACAACGTTCAGAATAAGCAGCTTTGTTAAGGTTCATAGGTTTTATATATTTTATACACAGCGTCTTCTGAATTAGCTTCTCATAAAACAGTACCATATAGCATGAATTACAGCAGGTATCACAAAGAAGAACAGAAGTATGATGTTGATGAGAACTGCGCAGGAACATGCTTTGTCGTGGAACCAGATTGCCAAGGGCTGCAAATAATTTCTTTAAGAGGAATAACTACAGCGACTTGCTAGGCAGTACTAGCAGTCAGTCACACATACAGTGACTAGTGGAGTGTCGTGTGAATTTCGCTGGATACTGAGGCAAAGTCTCCAGCGCATTTATGGTCTGTTGATTTAACATACTCAAGCACAGTCCCAGGAGCGTATTCGCACCTAATACCGCTATTTCGCTGCACACTAGGTGTACGAGCAATAATATGGGTAATTGTCAGGTGTTAACAGGAGTCCTTGCGCTTTTTTTCGGATGCGCTCTTCTCCACTTATTTGTTATCCTTTAGGTACAAGTCATATAAGATTCGAAAGCGCTATTCTTCCTCTACAAGAATCCTGCAAGCAGTTCTTACTGAAATGACAGTTTGCTTGAGTTTCAAGTCTGCGGAGTGGTGCACTAAGTCGACGAAAAACAGCACAAGCGACCTGCCTGAATGGTGTTCTTTCTCAATGAGAAGAGGTAACTAAGATCATCTGTTTTTTTAACTGCGCAAGTTTTCTTAAGGCTCGGTTTCTTCATCTCTCCAGTATTCACATATCTCAATAATCGGGGGATGTTATTAACTAAGTTTTGCAGTACAGGGTAAGCTCACCATAGGGATCAAAATGAGAAGGGCTTAAACCGGGGGCGGCCACCCCATATCGTTATGGTAAGTTCCTATGCACGGTTGGCGCCAACCGTGGGTGAGTAGGGTACCTCTTGACTCTTTCCCAGTAAATAATAGCATAGTTCATTACGAAAGTAGACATTCTTTTAGGAGTATGCAAATTTCTGATGTCATTCAGAGTAACCACTGTTGAAGCAAACTCACTGGAAGGAATATTATGAGTATAATCTCGATGATTTTGTTGCTGTCATCGGAAGACATTCCTGAAATAAGAAATCCTTTTCATTGGTTCAATTTGCAAGGAAACCAAGCGAAAAGAGGAGGAAGCAATTATGAGGACGTGCGCAGAATAATAGCTGCGAGTTTTTGTTCTGGTCTCGCTGTCATGGACACTTCTCAGAGTGCCGAATTATTTACGCACCTATGAAAATGGTTACAGCAGCATGGAACAGCGGCGTGATCCACACAGAAATATGTTAGTCCAATTGGAATAGCTGTGGTTTTTTTCGTCCAGCTTTCACCAACGTGTTTTCTAATTATACGAGTTTCGAGGCAAATACTATGGTGCATGGGAGAGCATTCAGAGTGATATTTTGAAGAATGCGGAAACGCTGAGGTGCATGAGGATTAAAACCCATAGATAAGCGGTGTCCATTTGATCATTTAGTAACAACGAGAGGATAGATTACTCTTATCCTCCGGAATTAAGAAATTTGTGATGATTGAGATGTTTGCAAAAGATCGACAACAGAACTCAGAAAAAGTGAAGGAACAAACGAGATTTATACGGAGGCGAACTTATATATTCTTTCATCTTGAGACTACTATTTGGTGTACGCACGCAAGCGTGCACACCTTCACACTCCTGGCTCTTTAGCTTTTGGCACGTGCTACTTCTCCGTGGCCTCCCAAATCGACTTGCTTTTTCATTTCGTTGTGTCCATGATGCTTCATCTTTCCCATTATTTAGAAGCTACTATACATTGCACCAAAGGTAAGTTCGTGGGATTCCTCGGAGTGGAATCTGAAGTACGATACTAACTTTTGAATTTCTATCGGGTTAGTGTTGACATATGGAAGTATCATTATTTGATTTCGTTTTTTTTTTGTAAGTCTAACATGGTCGTGGAGAGTTGCGGAACGTTCCTATTAGAGATGGTAACTTACATTAGTAACAGCTTAACGCTTTATAGAACATACTTTATCCACGCAAAATATCCTGGAGTTTATGCTCACAAAGCCTCCACCCTAGAAGAAGGAACACCTTGAGCAGTACGTAGGACATTGAGTGCTGGTCATCCGCTTCTGCTCCTCAGCTTTTGGTACCTGAATTTTTGTGAATGTATCGGTGTCAGTACAAGCACTAACGTAGGGTATTTCCAACGAGCCTGCACTAATACCTCGCTATGCTCTCGTTTCTATCGTCAACCAGACGAGTTGCATAAAAACAGATGTTGGGCGGATTGAGTGGTCCGTAACAGTAGCATCCGGTGGCACGGAGTTCCAGATGTCAAACTCTTCCTGATACGCATACTTTTATTTCATACTTTTTGACGTCGTTTTGATGTGCTCAGGACTAAAAAGACTAGATTTCTTCAATTTTTTTTCAGTTTTTAATGCTTTTGAATAGAAATCCTCGTGCGAGTGGGGGTGATCCAGACAGCGTCGTTTGTTTTCAGTTGACGAGAAAGTGACATTCTAGTACTCTGATAACTGTGCAGCACAAATGCAGTCCGAACGACGTAATGGTTCGAGTAGAAACCCTAGCAGCAACGGTGCCCAGTTGCTGCTACCTTTCCATCTATTGCTGCTATTCTTCAGCAGTTGCTGCTAAAAGCTTGAACAATAATCGAGAGGGGGGTGGCAGCAACTGGGAACCGTTGCTGCTAGGGCTTCTACTCGAACCATTCCGTCGTTCGGGCTGCGTTCGTGCTGCACAGTTATCAGAGTAGGTTCATATCGGAGAGTAGCAAGCTAGCCATCGCAAATGTGTTAAGAGTTGTCTTAGAAATTTGGGTAAACCTTCTGTCTGATGCTTGTGGATGAATTGGTCACGTCCTCTGATTCCTAAATTAAATCAGCAAAGCCGGGATACCTGAGTGCATCCTTACAGGACTTCCTTCCGCATGAGAAAGCACTTAAGAGAGCGTTTCAGTTGCAGACTTCAACTATAATGCTTGTTATTCCTATGTAATCTGTTAGTGGTCCAAGCTGGAACCTCTCTGATATCCCTGGGCTGAGATTCGTGGAACGATATCTAAGCAATCAAAAAGCAAACATATAATGGTCAGCGTTATTGGTTATCGCATGGACTACGTGCTTATGAGAGACCCAGGACGTGAAATTCGGTTTGCTTGCCTTGCTTTGCCTAGTTATGCGTCCATGAATCCTAGCCCTGAACAACCCATCATCCCACCACCTGCTAAGCCATTCATAATAGGCACGCTGCGATTTCTAGCTCAATGGGTCCTCGCTGCACGCTCCAATTTTGCGAACGATGTGGTAAAATTGGCGGACACCAGGGAGATAGGATGAGCTGTCAAAATGAGCGGCTCACTCGTGAGTATACTATTATCATCCGTCGCTGTATTTGCTCAGCGGAAGTGTCGCGCAAATTCTTCCTGAGCGCTGTTCTTGCGGCCGCTGAGTACGTCTTCACCATCGTTTTGTGCCACAGAATGTGACATTATTCGCTCCTGCAACTAAAGATATTCCTTCATGTTGCTATTATGACTAAGACTCATCGGGGGATGACCCTCAAACCTGATGGAAGCACTCTGTTTCTCGTTTTTCTCCTTTTATACCTGCATTTTTACCATGCGTCTCAATTCCAAAACGTTTACTTGTATTATTCTTACTCGTCACAGATCTCGCTGCGTGGTGTGCTCTCAACAAAACAATGTACGTACAGTGAGCGGTAGTGGTGATGAGTTTCCCACAGACACGAGAAGTACGCTGCGCGGCCGCGTCGCTCGCGCTGGAATCGACAAATCGGCGTCTCCTTGATAGCTCCTCATCATATTTGATGTTGATTATCAAAAAAAACTAACCAACTATCCACGAATCCCTATGGTTTTTTGTCGCGTAGAGGATTCTGGCGGGAGCGGCGCAGTCGCGCCGCGTGCTCTTTGAGCCCCCCGAAAAAAGAACGCACTACCATCGACACCCACTGTGTGTAGACTATAGAGAATGAATCGGTCACCTCGCCAGTGAAATCTTTAGGAAAAAATCCTTGGACAGCATTCCTTTTTGTAGCTTTTTTAAAACTGATTGTGAATGAAAACCAAACATTCGCATTTTTTCCCTACTTTTTCTTGTCTGCAGCTCTGAATATACTGCTTGTTATGTCTAATAGGAAGCCAAAGAATTCTGCATTGTTTCCTTTGAAAAAAAAGATGATGACCAGACTCCACGCTCCAGAGTAAAGAAAAGGAAAAGATCTAAATGACCTAGTGAGGGATCTGAATGACCCATTTTTGGACTGCTTTCTGAGTGGCGTTGATAATTCTGATTGCTGTTTGCTATTGTAAAACGTCAAGGTGTTTTTTTCTTCTGCAAACTCGCTAGTCCTACTCTTGTAGAACAATTTCAACACGAATTCTTTGGAAATCCCTAGCTTTTTAGCTGCACAATGAAGACCATCGTTTATTTCCCTTACATATAACTTCGCGTCATACGAAGAGCCATTCTCGGGAACAATTACGGGGCCTTACCACAGCGAAGAAACTACCACCTTGCGCGCTCCACGAGCGTTGGAGGCCGTAATGTTTACGGGACATTACAATTCTCGCGCAGGGGTAGATCTCTCGCTGTACGAACGGCTTCTCGGGTCCCTCGCTATTCACCTGAGTTCCTCGCGACAATGCCTCCTCGATGCGATGATTCAGATTTCGCTATGATAATTCGAAAATGGCGCAAGCCCAGCCATACTGTTACTCTATCCTGTACAGTTGCTTCAGGTGAGCCATATGAATATGCAGTCCTCCTTTTCTTTTTATTTCTTATTTTACACAAATTTGGAACCAACCGTTTCTAAAAATTAAGGGATTGGAAAGCTTGGCGTCGATATAGACTAAAAGCAAAATTTTGAAATTAAGCATTTAAAAGGCAAAAACAACTAGCTAAAATGAACTGACGTGAAATGTTTAGATATTTCACAAAACAGTCTTGTAAAATTTGTCAGTACACTCTAGTCAAGAGAAGGGTTCACTCTTCAACGCACACCTGTACAACTACTACTGCTGTAGATAAGACTCTGGAAAATATGTGTTCCTATTAGGAATGAGCTGAAGTATTGCGTGTGACCGGAAGTGGGAAGTTGGACGTTGGAGGATTTCGAAATCTGGCAAAATTTGGAGAAATAAAAACAGCATGTTGAGTCGACGTGACTCGACCATTGCCAATTCTCCAGAAATCTGGAAGTCAGAAGCTTTCACGACGCCAGAATTCAAGAAATTCCGAACTTCCGAAACCGCAATTCTGCTCATCCCTGATTCCCATCACTGTTAATGACTTCCGCACGCCCCGAGAATAGCTTTTTTTCTTCAGTCGAAGGATGTCCTCCGCTCGTTGGATTCAGTGAGGAAATCGACAAGGCATGGCGAAATCTACTTGACAGACACAAACTGAAGCAGCGCTCCCAGAACAACCTATGCAAGGTAAAGTTCTAGCGATAACAATCTCCTGAATTAATTGTTATACTTAAAAGGAAGTAACAATCTAATAATTTAATAAATCTAGCTAATAATTTAAGGAGTGATCCAAGAAATTCAAATATCTAGGAAAGAGAGCCTTGCAATCGTCTCTCCAGTGCTCTCTCTTTTAGAACTTCTGATTTCTGCCAAACCTTCGAAAATTTGGAGGATTTCTTAACTGAAGCCGAATATAATTAGTCAGTCCAATGCGAAATAAAATGCTTTGTTTCTTGTTACATCAGCAAGAAGAACTTGAGTTCAATTTCTCCGTCTACTATAACTGCGCAATTATGGCAACATTTTTGAAAATTCTCACCATGAATGTATTTTTAGTCAAAAGTATACGGCGCTTCAATCTTTAGTTCTCAGGAACAGCGACTGTCGCTTAACGTTGCTGAATGAAAAAATGATACTGTTATGTTATCTTATAGGTTGCATCAACCGATTCGTTGGACGTCGTCGAGAAGAAAAGAAGCCTAGCGAAGTCCAACACCGGTTAGTGTGTTCACCTCAACCATTCCAAGAGTTAAGCTCTGTCCTTGATAAGTGCTGCATTTCTGACAACAGAGCAGTACGTGCCGTTGTGCAGCTAAACTTATCCCATTTTCCCAGAGGAGGTCGCCACCATCGAACTGCACGTGCACCTTATTCGTGAGGAAGCCTCTCAGAGCGCTGAATGACCGTTCCTGCAACACCGCCGTAACCGCTTGCTTCTCCCCATGTTTGTATTTATTCCGTTACTATTCCCAAAGTCGTACTTCCCCGCTTGTTTCTTCTCCTGCTGTGAAAATCCCGTCCTTTGACAAGAATCTTAACTCGTCCACATTGCTCATTGCCCATGTCTTGCCCTTTGACACCACCGAGTCAGCCCTTCCTCATTCCTTGCATGTGGTTACCTTTACCATGTGTTCCCGAACTCATTTACTCACATGTCATACTCTTTCCTTTAATAGCTTGCTCTGCATATTCGTTCTATGGAGTAAAGGATGTACGCGATTCAAGCTTTGCTGGAATAATTACCAGATTTTCTGACTCACCAGCTGCCATAAAGAAAGCCATTATTCTGATAGAGCTTAAAAGTAAAGTTGAGTGATTTACAATTTTAGAAGGTTAAAAATAAGTAGCTCATAAATGGGATGAAGATACTTACAACGATTTCGTAAGATTTTCCCATTTTCTCCCATTCTCGGAAGGGGATGGGGTCAAGGCGGCTCTATTGTTGAAAATTCCATAGCCAGACCTTTCCTGCCGAACTTGTAGACATAAAAGTCAGAAAAAATTAAGGTTCCATGCACCGAATTGGAGAGAGTTATGGGCGGTGTTTGTTACAGTACCTTTGTGAGACGTGGATTCGTTCGGAATTAATTATTTACGAACGAAGGAACCAGCTTAGTTTCGAAAAAAGGAAAAACGTGAGGAGCATTATCCGTTTTGAAGCGCATCTATCAGTCTAAAAAAAGGGAAGCCTAGATGAGTCAATGACGTGAATAACAAAGAATGGAAGAAAGAGGGCCACTTATATAGAATTTGTCAAGTCTGCCTGAAATACCGCAGTGGGGTCCCACGGACGAAAATATGCGAAAAAATTGCCCTCCTTCAGTGTCAGACATCGGCCGAGTGATGCTAAGATTTCGTGAACTCGAAAAAGAGGAGATAGAAAGCAGGAAGGACGACGTCTACTCCAAAAACTACGTGCCAAGGAGGTACTCGAAGTGCTCAGCAGAATACGGGACACCCAAACCGGGGACTCTCACAGAAATGAGGGCGAAGAAAGCATGTTAGTGCTGAGCTTCGTAGTAATTTTTGCTCCCCTAGTGAAAGCAAACGTTTATTTTCAGCAAAACACATTGCGAGGGAAATGCTCTATCTCTGTGAAGTGATCCGAGAATACGGGCATCTTACGAAGAAGGGTCGGATCGAAATCACTTTCGGCCAACTTTTCTCTGTTTATCAGTACATATCAGACAAGGTAAGCGATCTCAAAGTTTTGTAGAAAAGAAAGCTGCTGAACAAGGAAGCAAGAGGCGAAAATGATCATGATTGCATGTTTGGAGCAGTTAAGATTCACATTAAAACTATCTCGTATGTGGAGAACGAAACAACAACGCTACTTCGGTGGAAGATATCAAGCAGAACTCTGTTATCGCCTAATCATTTCCTCTGAAAATTTACTTAAATTCAGGAAAAAATCCGTTGGCGAAAAGCAGACAAGACTCGACAGTTATCCGAATTTTGTTCGGCATCTGTTCGAGTGGATTCAGCTAGATTTTACGAGGAAATTCTTGTTAGAATTCTGCTCGAACACCATTTTTTTATTCTGTCGTATACGTATCATGATGAAATGCCGGTTTTTCTGGTAAAGTTTTCGTCGTTTCCTCGAGAGATTTCCTTGAAGCACATGTGCATTCCACTGGAATGTGCACTGCTTCTTTTCAACGAAAGCGACTGTTATGCACGTGAAAGACCGGGTTAGTAAGCTGTCGCCCCTGCTTATGGACGTCAGAAACACAACAACAAAACTCAAAATTTCTCGAGAAAGGAAATTTTGAAGGAATTACGTGGATCAGAATACGACGGCGTTAAGACAAAAACATCAGTTTGGATTTCAGACATGGTCCACAATTCCACAACATCTACATAATTCTGTGGAAACAGGCACATTACCCACACTGAAACATTGAGAATTTCTAGAAATTTCATAAATTGGCAGAAGACCAAGTGAATTACTTGATCAGTTCAAACGTGGAGCTGAAACAGTAACCTAACTGTGGATATCTCCATGAAAGGATGATGAAGGCGCGCGCAAATTCAAAGAATAAACCATTTTGGAATAAACTTCATCATCTTTGTTCTTTACACCTGGGCATTCACGCCTGTCAAGTTTGATCATTCAGGTTAACATTAATATTAATCTGACTAGATCGTCGAAACGTTGGGGCTATTCAAATAAAAAAATCCATCTAATCATCTATGTGGCGCAGGAGTACATAGTTAAAACATTTTGAATTTTGGAAATTTAAGAATCGTTCTCTTGCCTTTATTTGTTTCCGATGCTTTAATTCTATTCTATTCTATTTCATGCATTCAAGATGCTCCATACAGACATATTCTCAATTTAACGAACTAAATTGTGGTAAAAAATACTCAGACATGAATCAACGAACAACTAAAATCATCCTAGTCAAAGCCTACATATCAATTCGAGCAAATCGGTAGAGTGCAAGTGTTCGATGAACAGGGGTGATTTCCACACGATGGAGTGCTTTATAAACGTAGTACATATGTTCGGATTTAGATACGCAGTTCTTAGTTTCAGGTTGTGGGTATGCTGTTGCGAGCTCGCAAGCATCACATGGTGGATTTCGAGGGTGAAATGTTGTTTCAAAGACGGGATGAGGATGTGATAATAACATTATTGCTGTCAGATGAAGAACTTAAATATGCTGTGGATACGAGTAAACAATGAAGCGTTTCTGTTTCTGCACATCTTCAGATTTCTCAAACAGGTCGAAGGGAAGCATCCGCCCCCAACTAATCAAGAAGAAGCAAGTGCAACATAATAGAATCTCTTGAAAATTGAGTTTTGTTCAGAGGTCTCTGTTCGCTACAGTTAGGCTCAAAAGTTTGCTAGTAGCCACCAGAATTCACTGTGGCAAGAGCAAAGTTCCATCCAGATAGTATAACAATAGGATACGGTAGCATTAACAATTCAGATACTAGTAGTACTCCTTTAGATAATATTCTCTTAACTTACATAGTGAGAAGTGTTTCAAGGGCATGAGATCATTTCTAAATGACTGGAATATTTGAAAAATATCTAGCACTACGTAGGTTGCGGCTTTATTATTAGTGAACTTCTCAAACAAACCCCCTGCACAACATTTCAGGAGGTTCTGGAAAGTAAAATCACTAAAAATACCACAACTACTGGTAGGTTGCTTCTCCTTCGGATTCAACGCAGTGTTTGGCCACCCCATTTCACGAGTGGAACAGATCAAAGATCTAGGTTTTTATTACACGGAAAAGCTTGACTTCAGTCCTCATGTAAAAGCAATTTGCAGGAAAGCAACCGTTAGAACGTTCCATATTTTTAAGGCACTAACAACTAGAGATAAAGAAGTCCTACTCAAGGCATACAAGACGTATGTGAGACCCCTCGTTGAGAGCTCCTGTTGTGTTCTCACCCTCAAAACGGAAAGATGTGGTGCTATTAGAGAAGACTCAAAACAATTTCACCAGAAAAATTCTGATGCGAAATGGAGGATTCTTGCATGGCAGAAGCCCTAGAACCTTCTTTAGGAATGAATACCTAGGAATTCCATCACTTAAGTCAAGGAGGCACTATTTTGACGTAGTCATGGTCTATAAGCTAATCAACCACCTCATCAAAGTATCGTGCTCAAAATTCTACTCCATCAGACCTTCCGTCACAAGGAGTGAGAAAGACAAACTTTCTATTAGATCGCCTAAAACTTCATTAAGAGCCACCTCCTTTACGGTTAGAGCAGGCCCGAGATATCTCAAATGGAGTAAGGCTAGAACTGTCCCGACCTCTTTTGTATCCTTCAAACGCATGGCTAAAGCTACTATATGTACTTAGCTCGGAATAAGATATTTTATGGGGGTTCTTCCACGTTTCATCCAGTTTTCATGCATTGTAGTAATGAAGTATCCTGAACCACATTGCGTAAATGTTATCGTAGTTGTGTCATTGTTTTATAGCGTCTTTCTTAAACAGCGTAAATAAATAAATAAAACATTTCACGAAGCGGGCGCCATGTTAATTTCCTTCTCTTACCCCAAAAGAAAAGTAGAACTAGGGACAAAAAATCACAAAATGTCACAAAATCTTCACAATAAATAGCAGAAGAGGCTTTATGTGCGGCCACGGAGAAAATCGGAGTCTCTATCAGACAGAGACAGCTTCGAAATTAGCTTTACTTCAGTTCAATTTCAGTTCAAAATGTATGACAGTAGATTCAAAACAAATAAAAAGAAAGGCAACTAATAGCTACGTATATACATAGAATTCGCGAGAATTCTGACAGATTTTGATTTTTAATTTACTTTAGTTTTAGTTTTTTTTTGTAGTTTTTAGAGTAAAAATGAAACTTTTCCAGTTTTTGAAAAGTAAATCTTCACTAATTTAATTAGTTGGAAATGATTGCTAAAAAACTAATGATAAAATGAGAAAGAGAGGTTGATGAATACAAATTCTTCATATGTCTTATGAAAAACCTGATATATGCAATAATTTTGCACAAATTTTCCCCCATGGTTTGGGCTTCTTTCGCCCTCTCCCACTATTAATTCTCATTGCTAGACAAAAACCTACACGTTGGAAAAGAACAAAAACACTGAACAACTGAGAGCAGCAGCAGACAACGTTATAGTAAAAAGTATGCGCATTATGTTTATCGAAATAATTTGGCAAACAAATAGATCCGGATATATGCTGACAGTGCAGAATACCTTCACACATTGTCATGTCATTCTATGTATGGTTTTTGGACACTAATCTCTATCATCTTTGTGTAGTCTCTATCAGCTACACAGCTAATTACAGAGCCCACTAACGATAGAATGGTGAAATCATCAGCATAATAACTACATCCTACGAGATCTTTCTGGGCAGGAGCAGTATGCAGCATCACCGCCGGATAGGCCTGGTTGGCCTGGAGGTCCTGGAGGTCCTGAAAAAAAGTTTTTCTATGCGTGAGCATTTCTGACTGGACCGAAGAAACCACATAACTGTCACAAATTCTCGGAAGTACCGCTGCAGAAAAGAGTAAGAACCGACGGTGACCTGCGGCTATACCGGTTTCCTGCTGTGCTGCGGTTCTTCCAAATAGCTGTTGCGGTCCCTCCGAACCGTTCTCTATACAAATGTATCCTCCTCTGGTCCTTCTCAACCAGTCCAGCAAGAAGCGGAGGAACCGTAGCAAAAAACATTCCTTCCGAATCTTCCCATCTCTGCGCCTCTTGCATTTTACTACATGATAAAAATCTCATTGTGCTGCTGTTTTTCGACGGTTTGTGTGAGGTAGGGTAAGAATAAGGGTCAGGTACATAAATGTAATTACGTGATTCCATCACCAAAACTACGAAAGCAAAACGAGTTCTAAGCATAGATGTTGAAGCATTCCAAGAACCCCTAAAGCAGTGTTCCCTACATGACTATGCCGAACCAGACTGCAAGACTGATCTCACTTCACGGCAAAACGAAAATTATCAGTTGGAGCCGTTACGACCTCCCGCTGCTAGTACATATGTATATCCAGATCCTGAAGAATACAGACGACGGCAGAGAGAAACCCATAAATTTGGGCTCAGTCAAAATCCTTCCATCTGCCGCAGTTGCGCAAACTTGTACACCCCGCGAAAATCGTAGACAATGAATCTCAGGCATTCGTGCGCACATACTGCCTTGATAGCTAATGACCTCGACGTGATTGTCGCTGCAAAAACTTCTCCATATGAGGTCACGACAAAATAAGGCTAGCTTCGAAACTTCCCTCATAATTTCTGGAAAAAAAACTGGGACCTCATCGCATCACTTTCGTCTCAAGTTTATTCACATTTTGTAGAAAATAAAAACTCGTGTAGCGACTACATACTTGGCTTCAAAAACTGTTTGGAAGTTTTCTTGGCATTTGTCATCCGCCCCTTGATTTCGTGTTGCAATCTTGATCTTCGTAAAAGTGCCTTCTCACTAGCCCTAAGCCTAACAAGGTAAGAGATTCTAATGGTAATGTGCTCTAATATAACTACAGGTGGAAGCATTGATAGTGGAAACGGGAGACAAACGTCGTAATTGACTTGAAATCAGCACATAAGAACCAGAACTGCACTTCGTAGTTCGCGTTGTACTTCTTGGTTCGATAAATTCGGTAGTCTTTTGAATTGTACACCGAAAACGTTAAGAGTAGTAAACCCTGTCCAAAATTGTGTCCAATGTTCAAAATTTACAATTGATTGTCAATTCAATTGGTCTCGAAAAATTAAGAGGGAATTTAGAAAACAGGAGTTTTCAAGTAAGTCTGTATCACTTATGCGAGAACAAAAAGATTGCCTACCTTGCTGACCAGGCTCCCCCCACATTCCCATCCTGCCAGGCTCTCCTGGTACACCTTGCTCGCCCATGTGTCCAGTTTGGCCCGGTTTACCCGGTTCTCCTGGGTAACCAGGTGGACCGCGTTCGCCAGGTTCACCGTGAAGTCCTTTGATGCCCATGATGCCATCTGTACCCGGTCTTCCAGGAGGTCCTAAAGATGTCAGGATTAAAGATTACTCGTTTGATAGTGATATGTAGTAAGATAGATGAAGTGTAACAAGGATTTCTGACTCGAGGTGACCTCATCAGAGCTAATGTAGTGAAAGTTAGACAGAAAAAGAATAGGAAGTTGCACAGCAGCTCCGGTAGTAGCAGAAAATAGTGTGGAAAAAAAACGAGATCTCCTCAGAAACGAAACCCAGCAAGCAACAAAAACGAAGTCACTTGGAAATTATTCCAAATATGAACCATTGGTAAGTAGCTTGAAAACAGCAGTGAAGTGAAATAATAAAGGGTAAATATCCTGAAGATGAAATGATCTAAGATAAAGAATACGAAATTTTCTCGTCCTTTAAAGCAATCCTGATTCGGCAAATGACTTCAATATTACTGTGGCTATTAATGGAAAAAAGGAACGGACTATAATTCAAAGTGAATCTCAATCATTGACAAAACTATGTGAAACAGAATCCACGCGCTCCATTTTGCATTAAGAATTGCCCAAAAATCACTTTGGTGCGAGCTATCCAGCAATATAAAAAATACCACATAGCATTCAATGTCTTCTAAAGGACTCCTTGTTCAATTAACGTTCTCGTAAAAACTTCGCATTTTCCTCACTATAAAAGGGAGTTTTGCACCTGCGATAGATACGCTGCAGGTTTTCGGCGACGACCGACTGTTACGCTGTTGTCTGTTCCGATGACGATAACACTCAGCTCACTCGGACACGCAGTGACGAGATATTTCGTGACGGAGGAACTACTTAGGATGTAGGCCATTAATCATTCTGGTTTGGAAAGAAAGAATGTGTGCGGATTGTGGGGCTGCTGCAGATGTCTCTACTTATTTATATACATATTTATTTATTCCATAAACCATACATATATGTGCGTTCTAACTTCCAGCGCAACTAGAACTTTCCTTTTTGAGCTAAACTGTATTATACTACAGCGAGTACTACTCTGTATGAGAAACATAACTACTCCGGAACTAGTGCACAATTTTATGACTATGACGAGATCCTGTGTCATGCACCTTGATACCCGAAACCAACGACGTGCGGATCGAATCTACATCATGTGGAGAAGCAACTTTCGCTAATGAGCAACTGTGATTGTCCCTTTTTTATTTTCCAGCGCTGTAGTCCTTTCCGAATAAGACATCTTAAAGGGACAAAAGTTTTTATACATGAATCTAGGAAAATACCAGTGTTGAAGGTCAACAATAGACGCCAAAAAGCATTTAAAAGGCGTTCTGCTCCAGACGCGAATGAGCTACTCCGGAGGAACTACGTGGAATGTAGGGTATTAATCAGATGGTTTGGAAAGAAAGGCTGTGAGCGGATTGTGGCGCTGCTGCAGATGTCTTTGCTTTGCTTATGGCAGTTAGAGTGGTTACATCGATCATCCGAGATGCATAATTCTGAGCCAGTGGTCTTACAACCTCGCGAAATTTAGGAATAGTTGCTGTTTTGTCGAAAATTTCGCTGAAACCCTGGTTAATGGGCTGCTAGCCTGCTATCAATGAGATCTGACTACATACAAAAACTAGCAATATTCCGCTTCCCATCTAAAAACATCAAAAAATCACCCAGGCTTTGCCTATGACAGTTGTTTCTAACCATGATCAGTGAAGTCATACGCATTCTGCACCGCAACACAACTATTACGGCAGATATAATGTATTTATGATGTCTCATGGAATGGAATCTTCTTGAGCTTTGTCTGAGGTTGCATTATGAGGTTTTATGGCACACCTAACAAGAACCCAACGTTCTTTAGCGCTCCATTGCTATTCGATTCTCGAAACCGACATTCTTTTCCGATTTTCCGCAGCAATCTTCAAAAATAGCTCCTCTAATTGGTACAACTGAGAGACATTTATATATGGCCACATAATCCCTTCCATAATAGTACTAAATGAAGTAGTTTACTTCCATGAAAGCCCACCATTTCGTCCGCTTTCTCCACTTTGTCCGGGTTGTCCCGGCTCTCCTGGAGAACCAGTTGTGCCCGGAATTCCACTCCGACCGTCTTTCCCAGGAAATCCAGGAGCTCCCTAAAAATATCCTTTATGAACTTCTGGTCACTGGAGCGTTCGCAAGGCAAACCTGCACTCCATCTTTTCCAGGCATTCCTGTGGCACCTTTAGGCCCATAGGGACAGATCCTGCAGCCTTCCACTCGACGATAGAGCACTTCTGGGAGTACTCCAGGACTACCTTGTGATCCAGGTGCTCCATTTACACCCGGCATACCGTTCATGCCATTGTCACCTTAGAAGTATCAATCAATTTGTAAGACACTATATGTTTTGAATAGCTGGTGACCAGTAATCGATATATTGATCGACGAACAAAGGCGTACCTCGTTTTCCCGGTGGTCCTGGTGGACAGCTGTTACCGTATTCGCATTCACAGTAGTCGTAGACTTGACGAGGTGAGCGAGGCGCCTCTGCCCTCAGTTCTTTCCAGACCTTTGTCTCAAGCTTGGAGAACACATGGAGTTCAGTGTTGAGGAGCTGGCGAATTTCGGACATGCGGTGCCACATGCGGGGTAGAAAACTTGAACGGAAGCAACCGTTTTTATACTTGTATAGTATTTGTATAATGTATGGTAAAGCTACCTATATAAGGCTACTATGGAAACTAGTGAAAGAGCACATGCACCTTGTAGAAGGGCTTGTTCACGCATCTGAAAGAGTATCGACTGCTTCAGCAAACAGGTCATTTGCCTAACTGACACTAATACACAGTGGGCATGTACATAGATAAATAAACAAATGAATAAAAGAATAAAGAAACAGGCCATTGAATAGACAAATAAATGAATAAGTAGGTTAATTAATTAAATAATTAGTTAATTAGTATGAAATGTTGTTCTGGTGGTTCACAGTAGTGGCGTAACATAATAGTGTTTTACATACAATACAATAATATGGTATAATACCGAAAGAACATGAAAAAGAGCTTGAATTTTTCTCAAGAATATTTTCCTTAAATTCCACGAAGCTGATAGCATGCGCATAAATTATTCTAATTCTTGTGCGTAATATGTAGAATTTTGGCTTTAGCGATGGGAATTCTGACATCTACTCGAATGTTCAAATAATTGAAAATTTCGTGGTTCCAGAAAAAAAAGCCGAAAATCTGAAAAACTCGAAGGGCCAGGACTATGTTGAAAAATGGAGTACTGGAAGAACCAAGGGGTCGAATCCTTCGGAATGCAAATTTTCCTATTGGCTGTAATTTGTAACTTTGCCGTTACCTGAATCCCACTCAGTTGTGAAAAAGTCTCAGTTTTGGCAAAATGTCGATCCCTCTTTTCGAATTACGATGTAAAACTTTACCACCTATGTAGCACTTGAGAATAATTCTCATAAATTACAACAGTGCGTGAAAACTAGAAGAGAAAATGCTGAGAACTTTTTCAGAGAACCGTTCTATAGTCCTTCTGCGACAATTTGTCAGTGAAAGTGAAGAAAAATCTACATATCTGCAAAAGGCTAAAAATCATCGATTTATTACGAAAAATCTTGAAATCTCAGATGCAAATGACAAAATGCCTGCGTGCACATGAAAAGAGAACCGCACAAGGTAAGAAGTAAGTCGAACTGGCTGACCCAATCCGTCGTAATCCTCCGGTTCCAGCGATTTGGTCACTAAAGTGAGTGACGTTGCCGCGGATTGAGGTTAAACTGCGAGGAAAACTGGTTGCTAGTTTTCGTGACTAAAAAATCAGGTGCATCTGGTAAGATGGCGTACAAGAGTAGGCTGGTATACATACAGTGGCGGCAACATACATGTTTAACAAGCCGCCAATTTTGGCTGATCAACTAATGAAATTTAAAGGAGGATATTTTTTTATTTTAGGATTAGAAGGAGCTACAAGGATGATAGTCACATACATATGATAAGGCATACATACTGTGCACCTTCTTTCCTCGCATTCTCACTCAGGCGACGGCCAAATTGGCCCGATCGGCCCACCCGAGCTACCAAATTTGTGGGCGTGGCCTATTTCCGGGCGACCCGAGTGAATTACGTGAGCCCTCGGGCGACCCGAAGGTATGAAATGAGGCACCGGGCGAGCGAAGGGAATACTAAAAACTATCGGGCGATCCGAAGGCAAAAATTGCGGAATTCAAGACAGAGAGAAAACATCTCCACTGAAGCATTAGGGAAAGAGATTTCCACGCCAAGATGATACAAAGGCAGTGGCAGGGTTTGTTTTCGATTTCATCAGTAATGATTCGTAGTTATGGACACTTTTCTTGTGGGCAGATACGCAAGAAATTTGGATGACTCGGAATGGAAACACTTGTCGGCTGTTCTTTTGTATCTTTCCAAAAAGTGATTTCTGGCAGACGAGACGAGCAGAGTTTTTTAGAATGAGTCTCCGACGAACAAATTCACTGGTTGCTCAAGGGATTTGAACAACGAATATGCATATTATGGTAAGAACTTGTGAAACCTCAAAAAATCAACAAAGATTTGATGCGCAAAAAAATCATAATGTCAACGGGATGGATCTATTGCCCTAAAATTTATTACTGTAGAGCGAACCTCGTTCAAGTGGATCGCGATGGATCCGTAGCACCCTAATTACTAAAATGGACCCGCTTATCTCGCAGGGTGGACGTCCACACCTCGACGCTGCCCAGAAGAGTGAGGACAAGAACAACATTGAAATCAAAACGGCCACGGCCAACCATTAGGCCACGGCGGGCCCTTTCTCTATCGGTCGACCAGTATCCTGGCGTCTCCCCATCACCAGGCCACGGCGGGCCATTTCTCCATCGGTGGAACCGTAACCTGGCGTCCCCCACACCATTAGGGCACGGCGGGCCCTTTCTCTATCGGTCGACCAGTATCCTGGCGTTCCCCATACCATTGGGCCACGGCAGGCCCTTTCTCCATCTGTGGAACCGTATTCTAGCGTCCT
>KN726670.1:3487-15032 GCA_000816745.1 Ancylostoma duodenale
CCCTTCAATTAAAAAATATAGGTAGAAGTATAAGAATAGTACCATACCTTATTCATGTCAGTGATATCACGTCCAAGACTATCCACAAATTCATCAAAATCATCCGTGGAGCTAGAGGGAGTTGCAGGAGTTGCATTTGATCCCGATGACTCGGCAGCAGAACAATAGCGAAACGTAGATGCCCTAATAAGGGTAGAGCCAAGCTTCAGCGACCGGGCAACCACCCTCATCACCTCAAAGTTATGCTCGTAAACTCATAAAAGAATTAGAATTTTGAAACCGAGAAAACAGATGAAATAGAGGTGATATGCATGGAAGAAACCTGTAGAAAGCGACATAAAATCATAAATCATATCGAAACATTTATCACAAAGCATAACAAAGCAGATTAGTAATAAATAGTAATGAGGTGAACAAATGACTAACAAACAATCACAAAACATTCGCTCTGCCTTTGTAGAATGAAAGAATGGTGAGAATTTATAATAAGGTGCACAACATTATATAAAACGGCATGAGTGAGCTTTTTAGATCCGTTTGCGCTCAGGTAAAACTTGCAACGACTCAGAATAGGAAGCCTACGCAGTTTGGTTATCCTTCGCCTCCTCCTTCCGGTGTCATAGCGTTCGATATGACGACGAATATCACAACGGGAACTATGTACATCCACTAAAAAGAATATCACATCCTTCGAAAAATTCTTGGAAACTAAACTGTTAATAAAAAAGTATCGGAAGATATCGGAGAAAATTTCTTTGAAAGCAATACTTCAACAGTCTTCGTTCATAGAAAAAGTTACTTAAAAATTCAACATTCGCTAATACAATTGCTCCTGGCTCGCCCCCAAAAGAATCCCAGATTCGCGTCTGAGCTCCGTTTGTTTCCCAGGAAAAAAGGCTAGATAAACACTTGAACACCTATTATTATCACTATGCGCTTATATTCCACCAGAAAAAAAAAAGCATTTTACTCACCATCACGCCAAAAAAAAAAACCAGAACAGGAAAAACCTTGCAAATTCTTTAGCTACTCACATATTTCGCTAAAAAGCTGCGATCATCTGCTTCAGCGCCATGTTGTCGAGCTCTCCGCTCCTTCTCCATCATTTGTACAAATAACTGTGTATCTGGCCTGAAAAAAAAACAGAGCTACAGTGTTGGAAAGCTTCCTTAGAAAGGTGTGGAGCATTGTACCTAGAAAGAGCGGTAATATGAACTAGCCAATCGCAGCGCATAGCTGCAGCACCCTCTCCAGGTACAATGTTCCACACCCTCGCTAGAGAAACATCCTTAACAAAGCTTGGAAATCAAACTCACGTCGGAAGCACTGCTTTCGTTGTGACATGTACAACTGCATTAGGTTGTGTAGATGCGGCAACTGACTGTTGTGAGCAGACCGCGGTTGAATCCAGGGGGCTATCACCAGCCGCTAATGAATCTGGGAATACGGTCACAGAATGGACCAGCTGTCGCTCTGCATCAATTGACAGCCAGAATACGTGGAAAAGTTTGGATTGTAGAAGCAGACACTGGAAGAACAAATACTAAACGGAATTGGATTAATAGACAAATGCACAGATCAGAAGAATGTTAGATGCAGTGAAACGCCGTCGCTGGATTCACACCACTTTCAGGAAGTCACTGACTCGCAAAATTTGTCATCCTGTTACTTAATGTTGTAGGTAGAATCGAACGATTTGATGGACTGTTAGATACCTTTACTACCTTTCTCTTGGCTCGGGAACAAAAGCGAATCAATGGAAGAAGGCATCACAAAGATAGAAGGAACCTACCGATTTACTCGTCGACAGCAGCTGATCCTTTTGATGCGTGGAACTCCTCGCTAGCACTTGGTAGTCCGATAATGGATCACTGCTCATCCGTTCAGCCAGACGAGAACCGGCTGCAGCTTTGAAAATACCGGTGAAGTTTCCGTCATACGACCGCCGCAGCTCAATCTTGCCCAGAGGATAGACGTCTTTAAAACCTAAAGGAAACAAAAACACGTATTCCTCACCGGTAAGACCAACAATACCGGTATTCCTCACTGGTAAAACCAACAATACCGTACTGCGACACATAACAAACTCACTGTTTAAAGAGTATTCCAAGTCTACGGTCCATTCTGCAAGACAAGCGCCAACAAGGGCGCCTAATAATTGTATCAACATTCCTAAACTAGAATTTTTCAAACAAAAATGACAAATAGAACGTTCATCTCGTGAAAGGTACAGTGGTAAAGTCTACCAGAAGAGGTCACAGCGTTAAATCGCAAACTTTTTATTACAGACGTTCAGAGAAATGTCCAGGATATGGTCGCTGTTGAGAAATGCTGAGAATTAAAACTAAATACCCATTTTAAGCATCATAATCACAACAGAATCTTACCGGGATTGACCTGAACAAAGGTCTTAGTTAGTAACTGTGGAGGTTATATGAAGTGCTAATACAAGTGTCTACCAGATCACAAGTTGGCAACAAGAGTCTCGCTCAAGACATGTAATACATACAAGTACTGGGACTACCCATCATTAACAACAAAATCGAACAAAGTAACCTATTTTGATTTGGGATATAAGTGAATATACCTAGCGATTCAACTGTGTAAAAGTTCAATTCGATCGATCCTCAGCAATGTACAACTCCTGGACTTGATACTTCCTGTTTGAGCGGAGTTCTCGGAATCTCGCGACGTCCTTCCGGGTGATAATACCGCGAAGCTGAAGATGTGAAGTACGAACAGAGCTTGGAAAGGAAAGCAGAAAACTATAAGCTGACTTTATTTTCATCATTTACTACCGCAAGGTATCGCAGACCAAGACCTCGGAAAAGCTGGAAGATGAAAGGAAGAGAGGCGTTGAGTGGGACACGGTGCGGATGTGGATGAATAAACGGTTCTAAATCCATCCAACATTGCTCGTCTGAGATCGTCAAGCCCAGTGAGTCGACAGACTTGTCTTGTTGCCTGAAAAAAATGAAATTAATACTAGTAATACTTGTGACAACAACAAAAAAGATGAAACAAGTAAATTAAATGTTCAGTATGCACACAACACATAAACGTACACATCTTCATCGAAGAAATCACTCAGTTTAACAGTACCCATTCGGCCTATCCCTTCGAAGCCCTCCATTTCTGAGTAGAAGACCTGAAAACTTGGAAAAAATTGCCGAAAACTTTAAAAACATAAAAACATTGTTACTGTAGCAAATGGCCAAGTGACAACATATGACATTGCTTGAAAATTAGGTAGGAACACCCACTAACGTGAACTTAAGAATATATACGAGTGAAAAAAAAAGAAGAAAACTGTCCCTTCATAGCAAAATCTTAAAAAGTAGACAGAAGTGGTGTATTTAAAAGCAAAAGTTCGTCATGATGCCAGGGATACAAACCATCTAAACACGATCTACTATAGAATAGAAGAATAGGACTATATTCAGCCAGAAATCATGGAAAATAACTATTAATTTCACCCATTTCGCTAAAAAAATGATAAGCTTAAATCTTATGGAACGGAAATCCAAACCCTCCAAAAAATTGTGAACCAGAAATCCAAATTAGCCAGAAATCTCTAACGAATGAGAATTTCAGTTACCCGTTTCTCCAAAAGAGTGATCAGCTGAGATCTCAGGATCATTCCTTTCAAGTGTCCATAATCAGGCAGCAATGAATGTGTCGATTCTTCTATCCGATCCACAACTGGGAATCCGTGATGATTAGTCGCTCGTAGTATAGCCACCACTCGAGCAACGCGTTCGCGACGTTCCATAGCGACCACATCGGATCGCATCACCTTTCTGTAAGAAATATTCAATGGGGAAATATGTCTAAACCTCCCAAACTGCTGCGTTACTCACTCTGCTAGGATATTCCGGCTCACTTTCGGTGGATGCCACCCGAGAATCGGGACCTCTTGAATATCAATATGCATGTCATATAATCCCTCATTGAATATGTCCCCGACCCACTTCGTAATCATCAAAACGAGCATAATGGGGAGACCGAATGTTATGTCCTGGAACGGGGTTGTTGAAAAGGGATGTTTTATATAAGAAAGAATTTGAACAGTTCATAAATACCTTCGTAGCCTCCATAATGATGGCTGTAAGCGAGATAGTCATTCTTACAAGGCCTCCTAACTGAGCTGCTGCTCCGGCTAACGCATACTTTCCTGGATCAATTCCCGTCTGGAAAATTACTTAGTAATTAACATTCGAAATTCGATTTCTGATTTGAAGGGGTGTCAAAATTCGCTTTCTGACTTGAAGGGTTGCTACTAGGAGCAAAACAAAAATCAGTAGTAAGCAGTAGTAAGGTTTAATGATATGCAGGCAAACTGTGATTTCAATCAAACCAAAGAGCAGAAGAGAATATAGCTCACAATAGCAGGAAACACCCGTCCGACACCAATCCCGAACAGTCGACCCCATGCAGCACCCGTTAAGATCGCTGGAATGAAAACTCCAGCTGGCACAGAAAGCCCAAACGTCCACAGAGTTAGCAAATAATACTCAATAGAGAATATTAACAGGGTCCACGGCCGAAATGAATCTAAAAAACGAACCTTTACCCGAATTCAGTTAGAAAACTCAAAATACCATAAGTAATTGTGACCCACTTATTGGACTATGGAACAGCGACTTCACGCTTTCCTCTGGATTCTGGAAGAATAGTTTCGCCACAGCCGAGTACTCTCCCTTTTTTGCACCACATCTGAAGAATTTTCACTATTCGTCAGAAAAATTGAAGAATTGCGCTAAATAAATCGTAGGGTACCTGGTTAACTTCAGTAATATTCGGATTAACCCCAACAGGTTGACAGTCGTCCACGAGGAACAGAGTAATAAAACCAGTAAATGCAGAGACCGCAGCTACCAAGAGGCATTCGAATAAACGTTGCCATTTATTTGACACATATCTGAACGTTTCACGGGAAAGGTATGTTGCTTAAAAATCAATCTGCAAGTGGAAAATTTAGGGTAGAAACTCACTTCTTCCTAAATTCCGTCAACTTTGAGTTAAGGTGGTTGAATAGTGCACCAGTGAGACCTCCGATAACTCCAACAGCCAGAAAGAAAGGAATCTCCCATATGTTGTAATTTTTGTTCTGGATGTGCAAAGCGTGATTAGTATCAACCTAACAGACTAGCGTTTTACAGGAGTTTGACTTTTTCTCATGGATAAAATGTGGGAAAAAATTACTCGTAGGAAACTCGTTCATTTCCAAACTCAGCATATTAGCAGTATATAATGGACCAAACTTCTTCTTTACAGGAAGGAAGGAAAAATACAAAACTGATAACAGTAACGGGTAAAAATCACCTCGAATACACCAAAATTCGCAAGACCTGTCCACGATAGCCAGCCACTGCGACCATTAAACCAACTCAGGATTGAGTTTACGGTAAACGCAGAAATCATTGCTGAGAAGAACTAGAAAAAAGCATGTTATATTGTCTCTTCCTCGATTCATGTAATTACCACAATTATTACAACATGTTCTTGCTCGATAACGCTCATTTGTGCACTGTTTCGAGTAAGAAAAACGCTTTACAGTGCTAATTGGGCCAGTGTTCACGAAAATGACCTTTTTGTGCAACGTTATAACCCAAAAAGAAAGCAATAGAAAGTGGATGTTACGTCAAATTTTCAATGAGCAAGAAATTACAAGAAAGTTTCCCATTTACTAGTCATCTACTTCGTTCTCTAAAGATCCTGATTTGCCCATCCCTTGGAACTCATTTTTATAGAAACATGCTTAATGACACTCACCATTCTCCACGTCAAATTCTGATTCCAGAAACTCGCGCCCTCTTCAAGCGAAAACAAAACACCACCAATAGGAGCACCGAAAGCTGCAGCCACTCCGGCAGCTGCACCAGCCGAGACAAAATCCCGTCTTTCCCTTAAGGAAGAAAAAGTTACAAGAGAATCGTCCAGAATGAAAGCGTTCAGGTAGTAGCCCTTTACCTGTCATTCCTAAACTCCTTGAACAATCCGGTATCGAATGGTATGGATTGACATCGACCTTGTGACAAACCTGCTCCAACAACAGCTCCAGAATGGATCATAGGTCCTTCCTTAACGGGAAAATGTGGACTAATTGTGAACAAAGCCGGCACAAACACATACCTTTCCAGCCGATAGACCTCCTCCAACAGCACAGGCAACGCCTACTGCCTTCGATATTAACGTCTTTAACATTACCACTTCTGGTATTTGAATACCGTTCAAAAAACATTTAATCTGAGGTATTCCAGATCCTCCAGCAATTGGCGCCCAGAAGATGACCTATAATTGAAGGAATAGTGCAAAAGATGTGTCCAGGGTGTACTAAAAAGAGGGTTATTCTGCCTCAAACCGCAGAATTAAACCGGCTTTGTGCAATGCAGCCTATTTCCTGCGTAAACAACTCCCCGAACTTCTGTTGTGGGGACCACAACAGAAAAGGACAGCAAGGTTTCAGAGAACAGGATGAAGCACCTGACTCTAAGCTAAAAGCTAGATCACCAGAGTTTGCAAGCATGTACATTCCAAGAACGTTCTGGAGGAGGTTCGCACACGAGAATAAAGGAAAAAGTATGATAAGATATGGAAAGAGGCCTTAAAATGAGGTGCAGAACTATACATTAAGTTAGATTCTTGAAGGTAGCATCTACAGAAATTCTCCCTTTTGAGATGAGTTAATCTGGATCTTACCTCATGTTAACGACTGCAAGCGAATCAAAACTGCGAAGGGTAAAGTAAGAATGGTGGCCTATCTAGGGGTTTGTTCGAATCAGCCGTGTGGACCCTACCACCTCACTTAAAACCGGCACACCGACGATGCGCCAGCTTACACATGTACGGTCATTTTCAGTCAACCGCGCGACGTATGGCATTGTTGTTAGTGGTGGGACACACGAACCTAAGAAAACATTTGCTCGCGCATTCAAGGGCACATGAAACAGCAACACAACAGAAATTCCCACGGATGTTTTAAATTGCATCCTTTATCACAAGGAACAGACATTGAATACAAGAAAAAAAGAAATCTAAAAAAGGAGGAAAAGGAAGAAAG
The DNA here is from genome assembly GCA_000816745.1 of Ancylostoma duodenale. Lineage (NCBI taxonomy): Eukaryota > Metazoa > Nematoda > Chromadorea > Rhabditida > Ancylostomatidae > Ancylostoma > Ancylostoma duodenale. The sequence continues at coordinate 10,551 of KN726670.1, forward strand.
TTGTGGTTCACCTACCAAACAACCAGCAATCCCAACAAGTATGCAATTGTAACACATCCATGCAGCTTCAACTGTCCACATACATCCATCACCGGTTAACTCTGTTTGCTTGTCGCATTTTGATAATACTGTAAAACTCTGACATGCAAGGTAAAACCCTAACGACATAAATAAGTGCTCACATTGTTTTATAATGATTCCGAACTTGATTTCTTGACTGTAATGCACCATAATATCGATCGCAGCTGCAACAACAGCAGTGAAGACGCCGATGAGGAAGCACACGATCCATCGATTCCGTGAACGTCTCCATAATCGCATCTGAAGCCAGAAATTGTAAAAATCGTCGCTCTAAACGAACAAGAAAAGACAAACATGGTGCTCAGGATCAGCTTCTTCCTCTTTGTATAGTTGGTTCTCTGAGACCTCATAGTTTAAACTTTCGTATTTGGAGGACAACGCATGCTCCCGCTCGAGTTCTGGACGTCGCCGATTTCGCCTACGGAGCCTCTCCTCATCCTAGACGAAAGTAATACTCATTTTAAAAAGTCATCTTGAAGCAAAGGGTATAGGGTCAACCCTTACACAGACCTCTCTCCTTCTTCGTGATAAGTTACTAATGTTTGACGTCGAAGCCACACGCTCCAATCCAGTTACAGGATCCTCGTAAGGGTCAAGACTGATGATAACGAGTTAAAAAGACGAAAATGTGGAAATACTACTGTATAGGCCCCCCAAAAATGTTCAAATTTGAAGTTTTAAAGCACAAAACATTCACCTACTAGCGGAGACGGCTCTGGAACGTCGGAAAAACGGCACGGATGATGAAGTATGGACAGGATTGTGGATGAGAGGATTAGTATCAGGCATTACGCCAAAACCTTGAGAATAGAAAGAGGAATCCAGGTTTTTCAAGACAAAACCACATGGAAGAAGACGTCCATTAAGCTGTAAGGAACTCTATCCTTACACAACAAAAAATCCACGACAGAACTTGAAAAAATTGACAACAATGACCCCAAAATAAGGCTTACTCATAACAAACCAAATTTGTGGCCGCATACTGTAAATTCAGACGACTCCAAAAGTGGATGGTGCAGTCGCGGACGAAACACCCTATAGTGCGGCATTGTGAGTTTTTTGAACCGAACAATTATAATCCTTTTAATTTCGCAACAATTCCCATCCTTTTGCACCCTATTTTCACTTTGAGGACCTTTTTTAATGCTTATTCAATTAGTTTAATCGCTCAAACTTAACTGGCAGGCTTAGCTTCCATTACAACTTGGATATTCCAGTTGTTATGCTGCGCAGTCGTGATAGATGGAAAAGTTACTATGCTGTTTGGCCTCCGTTAAGAATGCCGGAGGAAGGTGTCTTCACCGAGAATGGGTATTTGTTTCATCATGAGACGCCGGTGCCTCTCAGCGACGCTCACAAGCAGCGTTTACTCGAATACGGTGAGTTCTGTTCCTCGCATTATCGCACTCTTTCTTGTTTATTTCTCTTTGTTGGGATTTCTGGGTAGCGCAACGCATCCATGGTAAATTCCGGAAGCCACTAGTAGTAGCATAATCGCTTAGAATCTCACTTCATGAGTAGCGGTTGAGATCTGCATCAATCATTTGCATTTGCTTCTCCCCCTGTTTTCTTCATATGAATTTGGGTTGCCGTTCTCGTTTTCCACTGGTTCATTCATGCATACATCCACTTGTTGCGATTCTTAAGGGAAACATGTCGGAGTTGAATAGGATGCAGAAATTCATTCGTTCTACAGGAATAAAAGAACATTTTCAAGCCATCTACGGCTCGAGCAGTTTTGGACTCATAAGGATAAAGGATAAAAGGATAAAGTGGTCGGTGTTAATCAATCCCGTCACGAGGGATGCGCCACGCATTCGACTTCATCTGGATATCGTAGAGGCGTTGAATGCGTGTGTGCCCTGTACAATGACTTCCGGGGGGCATCCGAGGAACCAAGTCAGTGCTTCATCCTCCTAGTCTCCTCTGGTACCAATTTACCGACCTCGGAAAGATGGATGGCTTGGTTGGCCAGAGGCGTGATCAACCATCGACCGTGTGCGTGCGCAGCGCGCCTAGGACTCATAATTTTCATATTTTTTGAAACTGAACTCGACAAGCTTGTTGTCAGTCTCGAACATCTTCGTTACAAGTCGTCCATATTCTTTCAATATTATCCAATGCATGTATTCTTTCTTACTTGTCTGAATGTTACAGGGAAACTCCAAACGGCCGTGTGCAAGGGTTTCACCCCTTGCTCACATCCGTTTTTAGTTCCCTATAAGTAGAAACATTTCCTCATCCTTCCTGCTTTTAATTTTAGGAGCAGTTAAGAACCAGTAATATAGCTGAATTAGTTAACAATTCAGGAACTGATCTAAACGCTCGATTGGCAGAAAACCCGACAGTTCTTGTTAACTTTCTTGTAGGGGTTCTTCCAATATTATCCAGTATTCTCTCTTGCTGGAACATCTGTGTCATGACTTATCCGAGTTCGAATATTCAAAATCAATTATATCTGATAGTGTGTTGTTCGGTTCTAACTATAATGCTTACACCAATCTTCAGAACATTTTCATTAATTTTCCCACCACTCTTCACTTCAAATGACTGTTCTATGAACGTGCATTGAGAATTGTTAGTTCAAACGTCATACTTTCTAGGAATTATACTGGCCTTCCGAGAGCTTTTCACTCCTGAAGAGGACCAAAGGATCCGAAAGAATTGGCGTGCCTTTGCCCGTGAACATGAATTGATTTATGAAGATGCCCGCTATTATGCTGGATTTGCCCAGGAATTGGAACCTGTAAGCCTTCCATTTCGCATGTTCGGTAAAATTGAAGTGTATAGTACGTAGTATTCCAACTCACTGAATAGAGGGGACTGTTCAAAAGTCACCTCTAGGGACACCAGTTGTCCACACTCGTTCGCCTACATCGCACCCTCTGCGTCTCAACACTTTGATTGTCTGCGCACCTGCGTTTTTCATTAAATCTAATTCTTAATTGATCTGTGCCGCGTGAGAGTAGGTCCGGATCACTGGCATCTCTCACACGAAAACTTTACCACTACCACTGTTGCAGATGAAGCTTCAGCGGAAGCAAAATGATGTCCTCATTATGTTAGGAATGTGGCCTCGGTTATGTAAGCGTTCCTCTTGTCTATTTCACCGATAAGTTCGAATCTGTTCTCATTTAGGTCGCAAGCTAGAGCACCGAAGCGCTATTCAGATTCAGAGGAGGATTTTTACCATTTTCGATCCTTACTATGTAGGTTACCCCGCACCGCTCCCTATGGACATTATGCTACGAGTTAATGAGTATGTTTTAAATTACTGGAATGTTTCTGCATATTGCTTGCTCAGAACCTGATTTGTAGGCTAGTCCTGCAGCATGTGCCCAAATATGATATAGCATCTTCGCTGGGGATTTCCATGAATCGTCTACATTACGCAAGAGCTCGTTATACTGCATTGCTTGAGAAAAAGCATTTGAGCATGGAGGTACCCACTTTTAACATATGTTCACTTTTCACCATTGAATAGATTGAATTATATAATATCTTGTCAAAAAAAGGGGTTAGAGAGTATTGCAAGCCTGGTTTGCCCTAATCGTATAGCCATTGAGGTCGCAGAGCCACATTCCTCCGATTGGGTCGGCGATTTTTGCAAAGTTACTTCATAGGATAAACGAACATTTTGCACCAGCTTATTTTGATTTCTTAGTTTTTTTTTAACTATCTCTAAAAATTACCTCACATTTCTCCAAATCTAGTCTGAAATTATTTCTTCGATAGACAATCGTGAGATTCTGGCTATCCATTTGCCTTTTTTTCTGAACGAGATCCCAAGACACCTAGGCAAAGCAAAGTAGTGGAGGCCATGCTTTTGTTTCTCATTGGCGAGCGCAAATTTTTTCTCGCGATGAAGCTCAAAAGAAAGACGCAGGGCCAACAAAGGTTCTGTGGATAAAATATGGAATTGACTGCTAATCTGGATGAAAAAAAAATCCGTCAAGAAAAGATAATGAAAATGGGCTAACACAAACATGCAAATCTGGAGAGGTAACAGGAAGATAGTTTTGTAGAATTTACGGGTATATGCCAGATTCATACCTCTCTTTTTTTTTTGCAGGATGTAGCACGCGATCCCAGTATTCTGGCTAAAAATTGGCTCAACAGAGAACGCTATAGAATGTTTTTTGGTGAGTCATCATTTTTTGCAAGTATAGTCCTTAGGCGCAAACGGCGGAAAATTTTCGAGCGCGCCCAGCATGCGGCGCGTGCGCGGTGTGGCCCTATTCCGGGGCCGTCCGGTCGATATCGGTCAGCCAAAGACCTCAAACCTTTGAATAAACCTCAACTAAAAGAAAAAAATGAAAGAAAAACACTCAGGTGGGCCAAAAATCTGACGAACGAAGGGATCACTGCCGCAAGAGGGCCCCGCCGCGCACGCGCCGCATG
>KN726670.1:15132-26954 GCA_000816745.1 Ancylostoma duodenale
CACGCGCCGCATGCTGGGCGCGCTCGAAAAATTTCCGCCGATTGCGCGTAAGACTTTACATAGTCTCATGCTACAATATCATCAGTATGTTTTTCAGAAGCAGTACTAACGAAATCCTCCCTGTCCCATGCAAAAGTTGCCGAGCTTCTGCAGTCTTCACCTGAAGAGTTGAAGAATATTCTCAGAGCGTTCAACTGGACGACTCTCATTCCATCATTCCCTCCGTTAACCGCCAAAGAATTGAAAAGAGCATGGTGAGTGAAATCACTTTGTTGTGGATTCTTGATGAACTTGAGTGTTCGTAGATTTTCTGCAAGCAAAGCTCCTTATAATTTGTAAGCTGCTATTATTCTATTATTTGTAAGATGCAGAGTGGATCTGTCTGCAGCGCAAAGGCGATTTGCTGGTGGTCCACAATTCCTTAAACTACATCCATAACATTTTCATCGGATCTCAAGTACAACAGGAGTGCGTGATTGTCTGCTTAAGTATTCTGTGATCCGGAGACTGCATATTCTCGGGGTGGTACTACCCGGTAGCTTCGGAGTGTTCATATTATTTTAGGTGGCTTTCACTTCTGAGCGATCTTTCTGGACTGGAAAGCTTCTTAAACGATTTTGGAAATTTGATCCATTATTCCTCACAATTAGTGAGATAAAATAACACTTTCTTAAACATGTTCTTCATTTCCAGGCGAATTCTCATTAAAGAATTACGCACCTGTTTCTTTACTCACCTTGAAACACTCGACGAATATCAAGCTTGGAACGTTGCTGTGGATGAGGTACTTTGCCGTTAGTTGATTTCCCGAAGCTGTTACTTAAATGTTCACGATAAGGAGGTAATTCCTGCGTTTTCTTATTTATTTTTCCTTCTAAGGTAATGCCATGCGTTCGATTCTCTCTACGTGCTCTGATTTACTACGTCAAATCGCTCAGGAAGTGCATTGACAAGAACGCTACGGTTGTTCATTCCCAGTATATAGACAAGATCAAACTTGTGAGGAAGTATGTTTAAGGATGAGATTATTAGATCGTCTGCAATGTGCTCTAAACCCCAAGTTGCAGATTGCTGGCGAAAGGTATCATTGATATCGTAAACTTTGATTTGAATAAGTGTCCGATTTACAAGAGAATTTTGACTTCCCTCCGTAATAGAAACGCGTTGATATTTCGACAACTCCGTTTTCCTTTAACTGGTAGAGGTAAGGAAAGGATTGGTTTGCTCTCATTTCTTCATGATTGCTAAGCAGGATCCAAAATAAATTTCCAGAAAAGCTGCGAATTATGGAAGCTTGTTATCAGCGTCTGAGGTCATCCTTGGACGACAGTGCTGTTCTCACTAGTCTTCCAAAAGTCAATACGCGGCTTCTTGTAGAATGTATTATCGATAGAATGCAGTGCATAGATCCTTCTTGGCAGCCACCAGCTGTTTTTCAGAGATGGGTTCGTTGAATTTGGACTTTAGCCTCGTTTTTTTGATGTCGTTATAACAGCTATTTCTTTCAGATTCGCTCGTGGCATTATATTGGGTTGTTTTCAAAACATTCCAACAATGAAGAACTAAGGAACGCCGTGGTAGATCCGCATCGAATAAGGCAGTCTCTTTTCGAGGATCCTGAAAAGTGAGATTTACTGATTATTTTCATGTTCTTTTCCTTTGAATTCAGTATTAGTCATCCTCTCACTATAATTTAGCAAATTATTTTCGACATTTTGTTCAAAAATCTGCAGAATAGTTTAGAAAATGATGATATATTGCAATTTTTGATTAAGCTCGCCTTATAGATTCTTTTTATTTCAGATTTTAAAATTTACTCAAGTTTTTCCCCTTATTATATGCTTTTCTTTAGTTGTCTGTATGGCCCTTCTCCATCCAGTAGACAGCTCTATCCGCTACATCATGGTTCCGACGAGGAAGCTTCCTGCTCCATATCCACACCACCTTCAGCACAAGTAGTTTATTCTACTATTAGAACTTCATACTTCGTCAAATATTTGCCACAACATCTCTTATGTTAAGGTATATCCCGTACAGGAAAACACCGATGATCCACCCCGGAAACGGAGGAGGCACAGCGCTGTTTCCAACTCCTCATCTCAAGAAACGGAGCAAGTCTTCACTGCGCTAGACACGCCGAATGTGGCTACCGCGGAGGAGAAGCTTCCCTGGCATCCGGATGAGCCCGAAGATGGTTCAGCAAGGACTGTTCTTCCAGAACCTGACTCTGGAGCGTCTGAGGAGACGACACAGGGCTCGTCTTATGATATTTTCGGTGATGTAGTTGATGAGACAATACTGGCTGGGAATATCATGAGTGCTGAAAGGAGTTCATTTGATAGGAGTAAGTTATTACATGCCATTCTTTCGAACGTATTGTTCTTCTTTGATGTAGTCATTTGCGTAGGTTCTCCTGAACAACCAATACCAAGCTATCATTCTCCTTCACTGGAACAACCAACATTAAACCGTCAACCCTCTGGTTCTGCCGGGCAATCTCCTGAGCCTTCGCAGAAACAAAATGCGTTGGCGTGGGACGAGGAAGAAGATGGTTTCAGGTTTGTTCAGATCAGTTTACATCTTCCCAGTACACCAATGAGTAGTAAATTTCGTTTTTGTTTCAGTAATCTGAAGATCTCTATCCCATCTCGAACAGCTGCATTAAAAACTCCAGAACCTGCTGACGATAACGATGTAATCATACCAAAAGAGGGATGGATGCAGTTCCTAACGTAAATTGATGGTTTTTTTTTCACAAAATTAAGTATGTAAGACTCGAATGCTCATGATATTCGTTTGTACAATTCCATTCTGGTCTATACATTCTAGTTACCACCCTTCCATTGTTATTGTTATTGTTGTTTCTCCTATTATAAGGTTGTTACATTGCGCATAATCGAGTAATAAAACAATGAAGTCCGCTCATCAAACACTCTTTGACTTCTGCGATTTAATCGCATTGTATGCACTTTCTCTGAAGTCAACATCCTGCAGATTTAAAATCAGAATCTAATCCAGGCTGAGCACCAATCCACGCTAAGTCCACAGACAATCCTCTGAAAGCGTTACAGAAAGGGACCTCCCTCAATGCACCCTTCACACTCCCCCTTGCAAAAATTTGTGCTTTTCCACACGCCTGCAACGATCCAGACATCAGATCTTTATGATAAAGGCAGGGAATCACTCAACTTTTTTCGTTATGGTCCTGCCATACTTAGATGCTGAGAATGTATGAGCAGGTCCACAACTTCAACCAGTCATTTTACTCTTTGACCTAGAACTCTGCTTCACCCACAGTTTCCCACGTAAACGTTTTTTTTTTTTTTCAGAGATTCAGGCCATGATGGACAAATCCTCTACCCGGCAAAGGTAATGAAGTTGGAAACAGCTACAACAATTCACCGAAACATCTATTGTAGACAAGCGATCTCTTAAGAAATTTGAAGAACTCCACATCCATAATAACAAAACCCCCAAAACAAAATTGGCTCTAGTCAAAAAAAGTATTAACAACAACAACAACTTTATCATTATATAACATATTGAGGGGTTTACATCGCTTCTTGTTGTGCTTTCAGTTGGAGCAGAAGAGCCTTCTTCTCTTCGACGCGTTCCCTTCTCTTCTCCAACGTGATCTTCTTGGCATTCCATCTGAATAAGAATTTTCATTTGCAGAAGAGTCACAGAACAAAGTCAAGCAAATCCAGAAAGGAGTGCACAGTACAATGTAAAGTAAAAATAGAAACAAATCACTACCTCTTCTTCTCTCCCTGCTTCTTTGAAGGCTTGGTTCGTCGGTCAGGGTTGGCACGGATGGCATCGTGACCCTTCTTGTACATCTGAACAGCAGTGCAACGTATAACTGTTATCCTCGAACACATTTACATTGGTACTAGCCTCTTCCAGATTGTCCGCATCAATGCCGTTGGCGATGAAGTGCGAGAACTGTCTCTTGTATGCATCCTCATCCTCTTCCTTCAGAGAGCGCATGTACTCTGCAACGTGCTTTCCGAAGATACGGTCACGGTGGGCCTCAGCATCGTACTTCTTGGATTCTGAGTCGTATCCGAAGAAGCGGTTCTCGCTGCAACAGAAGTAGTATAAGTTCTTAAGAAAGAGGACATACTTAGAAACATTTCAAAAAAAAAAACTAAGGGCACATTATTATATTACACTGTATGATAATTTATGTGCAAAAATTACCCTCAGCCTCATTCAAAAAAAAAAATGGAAATCACATATACTACCTAATTATCAGCATATGTCATCGAAGGAGGAAGACGTCTACAGCAAAGATCGAGCAATCCTCTCGAAATTTCACGGTTTTTTGTTCAAATGGTAGCAAGCAAAATTCTGACAGATAAAACGGAAATAGCGCAAAAAGTGAAGGACGAGTGAACACCTCGCATCGTGAGGTACACTTAAAAATGGCCTAATAATGTCAACTCACATGATTTCCCAACTACTCATAACTATTCCTGTTAATTCACATGATTTTCCACTATTTGTGATGGTTCTACATAGCTTTGGTTATCCTGATGGTGTGGAAAAGCTATGCATTGATGCATATTGAGAAATAAGGAGGGAAAATGGGATTGCACATCATTTCCATTTTCATGTTCAAAGAGGTGTGAACATCCTCGGAATTCTGGAACGACTGGTAAGGTTTTCCACACCGCCGGTACAATCAACAGCCTGCTTGGAACAGGACTGGGCACGACCTCAGCAAGGGACAGCTTTCAAAAACATGAAGCTCGCAACTACGAGAACATCAAGAAACTCAACGCAAAGAAGTCACAACAGTCTCTAAGAAACGAGGAATAGGGCACTATCAAGCTATTTTGCTGCAAACACCCCAAAATCAGAGATTTTGCGCGAACTTTACTATTATCGAACACTTAACACCCGCGCGCGTCAGGTCCCGGTGGGACAATGCATAGAAAACAGCTGTACTTGCTCTTTTCCTAGGAAGGGCAGATCAGCGTTGCCCTGACATGCCTAATAAGGTGCTAGCATGAGTCAGACCACCTTTCGAAGCATGTCAGGATGTTTCTTCCCATGTTCAAAGAAGGCAAAACAGCCTGACGCGAAGCGTGCGGATGGTAAGTGTCCGTAGACGGAACTTTACCCCTGGGCGTTGCCTGATGCGCTGATCACGAACACGATACTCATATTACAGTGTAACTGCATTTTTGAATGGTAGTGGTGGGGTTGCTGTGAGGAACCATAACAAAGTGCTAATTTCATCAGGAAAATGACAGGATATCGTGATGAACAAATTAAACAACGCCAATGTATAAAGTTCTAAAAGATCCTGTTAAGCATTGTTTCTACCATACAACTACCGCAAACCTACAAATGAACGGCTACAGTGCAAAATGAGTACGGTTTTCGTGATCAGCATATCAAATAAACTCAGTAAGAAAAGAAAGTATGAATTTGAGATTCTTTGGCAGAACTAGGCGGATAGTGCCATGAAAACTGAAGGAGCCTCATCAATCACTAACAATGAATAACTAGTTAATAACACACAAAAACAACAAACCTGTGAGGGACTTCGATTCCACCATCAGCAACGCCCTTCATGACGGCGAAAACCTTGCAGCCAGTGGTGGTACGGGCCAAACCAACATCGAGCACAGCCTTGAACGGAGAACGACCGTCCTCCTCCTCAACGGTGTAGAACTCACCATTGACCTGGAATCAATAATTTTGAAATGGTCACCAAAATAACGAGAACAACAAAAACGCCTACATCCTCCTGTCCCTTGAAGGTCTTATCAAGTTGCAGATTCTTCAAGTGACGGCGAGCAAGCAAGAGGCCAGTGGCGTATCCGGCAGCATAGTTGGTGAGTCCAACCTAAATAAACTGACAATAGGCAACTAACATAAAGGAACGTCAAACTCTTGCCTTGATGCCGAAAGCAGGGAGCTCGTGTGAATAGGCCGAAGCAACGATGACATCTCCCTCAATCTTGGAGTACGCAATCTGAAATGTTTGCGAAGATGTACAGGAAATAAATACAGATATAAAGGAGGAGAAAAGAGAAATAACAAGGATTTAATTCACGAAATAAGGATCAAGACTTTGGAAACAGCCTTCTTCCCTAGATCCTTTGAAAGAGGTTGAAAGATGGAAAAAATGTGAGAAAACTAGTCACTAACCTGAGCAATCACGTCCTTGTTAGTGAAACGCACAATAAGGCGGTACTTAGGTGTGTTGTACTTGTTCTTATCCTGGACTGTGAGCCTCTTTCTCGCATAATAGTCGGTCTTTCCCTGTCTTCGTCGCTTTAACTTCACTTGATAACGCTTGAAGTAAGCCTTGTTCTTCACGACTTTGACAAGACCCATAATACCCTGGAAGATCAAACTGCTGCTGAATAGAATAGAAAACAGAAAATGCAACAAATCCGCGAGACGACTGCAAATTGATCAAATCTGACAGAAGAATGAAATATCCAAAAACTACTAGTTAAAAACAAAGTTCCGCGGAATCAAAAGCACTCCAGCCTCTAACTCCGTTGAACGAATGTTAAAAAAAACTCCTGAACGAAATTCTCCTACAAAACACCAAATACTAAAGCCAAGCAGTTCAAAACTTTTAAAAAATGCAGAAAACAAAGGCTCACAGCTAGGAAACTCCTTATTGCACGCACCGATACCACTGGAAAGCACACTACTTCACATTACAAGAACTACTAAGGATCAGAAGTTGTTCTAAGCTTTACTGTTCATTGAGAAACTTGTTGAACAAGGAATATGCAAGTAGGCGTAATTTCAAAGGATGGATTTTCAGCATTTGGCTGCGAAAATCGTCGAATGCGCAGCCAAGGTCCCGCCACGGGGAATGCAGCTTGTCTGGAGCACGTTTCCTTACAGTTATTTCGCATATGTGAAGTTAATTCAAGGTTTTTACTGGTTTAGTAACTGTGTATTCAGTCAACAATTGAATGTTCAAATATGGGCATCCTGGTAATTATTCTGAATATTTGCCCTGGATAGAAAGGGTATTTCTAAGACCGTGGGCTTAGATCCAGATCCAGATATGAAATACAGGGATTGAATGCTGTATTGCTTTGTTCTAACGTCCTTGTTGTAATCTTGCTACTCTTTCTAGTATTTCTGTTTATCCAAGAACACTGTGATTGCCTTATAAAAAGGGTGTGGTACCCTAAGCCAAACTACTTACAATATGACGGAGTTTTTATGTATTCCTCGTCTTCATGAAGCCCCAAGGGTTTGTTGCCTGTTCAATTTCTCAGAACAACAAATAACAGCTTCATGTGGAAGTTCAGTGCATGCAGAAGCTTTAGCCGGGAACAAAAGGAATCGTGTAGAAATCGCTGAAGGAGGTCCACTGCTGAAGGATCGGGGAACCAGGAAGGCTGATAGTTCTACGGCGGTATCACTATAAGTGCTACAAGACAGGCAGCTTGTTGCAAAAAAAAAACTATCCATCAAGAGTACATGATTGATGGTATTATCATTATCAGGGAAGAGCTGGTGTTAATTAGAACCAGAAGGTTGGAAATCGGTAACTGAGGTAGTCCAAAGTATGGGAAATTCGTAGGGGCAAAAGCATATTTGTGACTTGGCATAACTCCGTTGCTATTACTTCCTCTGAGATATAGGAGTTAGAAGCTTGCAGAAGGCCAGAAAAGAGGGACTTTCAGATCGGGATTCCAATCATCCTTGATCAGTATCCATTACAGTGTCACTTGGAACTTCACATTTTCCAGACATGAGACATCGTGAGAGATGACATGGGAAACACCTCACTAATGATGTACACCTAGTCTTGAAATCAAATTTTTGAAACATCCGCGATCAGTTGAATAGAGTGGGCATAAGCAATGTCAAACGACGGCATATTTGTGGATATTCATTCACAAATAAAGAGAAAATATACAACTAATCAGATACGTAAATTGAGCAAATAATCTTATTCCACCGAATATATCCCGTGTTTGAAACATTCGCCTCGCCTTAAAACTATATGAAAACGTAGCAATGATCCACATGAGTTAGTCTAGGAGGTAGCTAGGAGGAATGGTTGAAGGAAGGAGATTTCAGGATTACAGCCTCTTGGCGTTGAGCGCATTCGCTACCCGAGAGGCATTCCGACGTCCCATTTTCGAACAGATCCAAGTAGATGTGTCGACCAATTTGTTCAAATCGACACCCTAGAACCAACAAGTTGTTAGGGCAGAAGTAGTAACTGATATATGTTAACAAAAACCAAGCAGAATCTTAGGAGAAACTGACGGTATCAAAGCCCAAATCGTTGAGCATGTAAACCAAGTCTTCCGTGGCAAGATTACCAGTTGCTCCGGCAGCGTAGGGACATCCTCCAAGGCCTGCGACCGAAGAATCAGCCACACGAATACCCTTCTAGAGAGACAAATGTTCTGGGAAGAAATGAAATTCTTGAATAAAAATGACTGTTCCATACCTCGATCGCTACGATTACGTTTGCTAGTGCTTGGCCGTAAGTGTCGTGGAAATGTACAGCCAGCCGGTTTGGTGGAACGGACTTTATCACAGTGTCCAGCATAGCTGACACGGACCCAGCACTTCCCACGCCTATCGTATCACCGAGGGACACTAAAGTAGTAAATACAGTTCACCTTAATTATTTGGATAGAGTAGCACCTAGTGGCATGAAATTTGATTGGTGATAATGATTGCGGTGCAGATTGTGAAGGGTCTTGCTCAAAGTTAGCAAACTGTTCGAGACCAGAAACTTGAAAGATGACCAGAATGCACAGTAGATTAGGAAAATATTTGTGTGGAAATTCGCAGAACAACTGCGAAACATGCGGCGCGGTTGCAACAGCTTTGTAAGTCCAAAGTGGATATGCCACGATACGCCTACGCTCAAGTATGCAGGCCTCCGCTTATACACCTATGGAACACTCCAGTGGTTCAGACCCGCTTGCCGAACCGCCGCATTTGCGTATTGCCACTCTGATTGTCTGCGCATCCGCATTTTGCACTAATACCGCCATTCTCATTCTTATTCAATACTGTTTGTTATGTGACGCGGCGCGTGTCGAGATCACTGGAACCCGCTATAGCTGCGTCGCAAATAAGAATTTCCGATGCGGAATATTGAGCTAAAAATTCTAGAGAAAATCCATGGGAGAAGCATGAGTTCAGGAAATTCTTTTTTTTTTCTTCTTTTTTCTTCCTTTAACATATTTGACGTCCTACCTTCGTAACATCCTGCATCCATTAAAGCCTCTGCAACTCGAGCTACCACACTACTATTGATTTTACCCTCGTAGGGGCATCCAATAACACAGGACACATATCTGGAAATGCACAAGTAGTAAGAATTATAAATAGTATTGAATCTTGACACTGGAAATCAGAAATTCACCCTCGGACTTTCAGACCCTCTTTTAGCGCTGCTTTGGTGACTTCCTGAAGCTTCTTTAGACTGTCTTCGACGTTGGCATTAACGTTTTTCCTTAAGAAATCGAAACGAAATAAGAGGTTACGTTGCTGTAAATGCTACGAAGGAAAAAGTACTTTAAAACACACCTACATAGAAAAAGTGTCCGAAGCTGCACCAAACACTGCGATTTCTGTGACATGACCATTTTTCAGCTGGAATAAAGTGTTCAGGAAGTACATTTCCTATCCAGCCTCAAATTGTAGCAAAACCACTTACAGCATTCTTGAGTCCAGCGAGATTAGGAACGAGGACTGGATAGGAGACGTCAGGGAACTTGGCGATTTTCTCGATCACTTCCTGATGATCGCCCATCTGTGGAACCCATTTAGGCGACACAAAACTCGTCGCTTCGATGCTCTGAAATCCTAACAATTCGAAGGGGTATGGAAGTATAATACAACGCGGTAATGGTCCTTTACCAACTTTTAGACCGCAGGCACTTAGTCGGTTGATGAGGTTGACCTTGTCCTCAGTGGGTATGATTTGCTAAAATAAAACTAGGTAAATAGAGTGGTTCGTGAGGAAACCAAACAAAATGGGGATGCATGTCTCAAAAAGTTTCAGGAGGTTTAAAAAATCCTTCAAAACGCTGACCTTTTCATTTTGCAAACCATCGCGAGCTCCAACTTCAACTACTTTGAATGGCTGCCTCTACAAAAGAAATAAAATCGTCAAAACCAAGGAATCATCTTTCTCATAAATTTAAAAAAAACACTCAAAATCAAGACCATACCTGTCCAGCCACAGTAGCGAGGGTTCGGCCAACAGAAAGGGCTGGAACACGCATGCTGATCCTAGAATGAATTGCAATTTCAGAGAACTGTGGGAATAGTATAGAAAAGAAGAAAATAAGTATTTCAGAAGGTTAGAACATTCAAATGGTTTTAAAACGCGGCTTCAAGAAGAAAAAAAAACGAAGTGCGGAAAAAGTGCGGTGCACACTGCCGCGCGCGACGAGCTGAACGATCAAGAAAGGGAAACCAAAACTAGTTCATAATCCAAGTGAAGGAATAAAAGTATTAAATATTTATCAGTGAGAGGTCAGTGGCAAGAAAACGGCAGGAAACAATCTTCCGAAGAACTAGTCGCAATACTAAAATAATTAAAATATTCAACTAGGGCTGTAGTCGCGGCGATCGCGTCGCGACCACACATGGCCGCGATCCGGTCTTGCTGGACAGCTGGAAGCAAAGAGGGTGTCCAAGCTCTGAAGAGCTTCATTGGGGAGCAGATTGATGATGTCATTTAAAAAAGGGCAAGAATTGCTGAGAAAACAGCTTTGAGTTCGAGCCAGGAATAAAAAAAATCCTTGCGAAGCAATAACAAAACTGTTTTCTGAGCTTAGTCAACATTATCCTCATTCTACCAATTTCTATATGTAGTAGTAGCGATCAGTTGTATAGCAATAACAACCTTATCGATACTAACCGCCTCTATACACTTTATTTACTTGCTGAAATACACATAATCGAAGAAGTCCCGAAAAGATCTTCTATTTAAGCAGTTTCAACTCTAAAAGTCAACCTACAGGCTGTTTTATGGGACAACTCTACCTACACACCAAATTCCCCATTCTGGAGGCTTCAATCCAAAGCGTACGCTCACTAAATTAATTTCGCAGTCTAAAAACAAAATTCCCAACGAAACTCCAGGCGACAATGTAGATGCCTGCCATTGCTTAGATGCGCATGTACGAGAACGAGTTTTTACAGTATGCCATCCTGAATTCCGTCCAAATGAACAGAAATCTGTCCTAAGTTTTTCTTTTGCAACCGAGATAGGTTTCATGGAGGATTTTGATCTTCCAGTTGCATCTGCGGAATCCTTGTAATTTTTAGGAAAGACAGAATTTTTTGTGAGGATTTTGGGCGTTTTATTTGCCGAGTTGATCCTCATTTCGACGTGTTTTTGGGGCATTTGCGGATTTTCTTGTTGCTGTTTGGTTCTCCAATGCTGAAGCTCCTCAGACTGGTTCTGAAAATTTTGATGTTCAATGTTCCTGACTGCATATCGCTCACGCAGCTCTGTTTGATTTTAATTTATTTAAAATTTCTCCTCTTTTAGGCATGGGTGACGCTGATAAACTCGCGGATATCCGCGAAAAGAAGCTAAAAAACATTATGAGGGAGCTGAAGATCCAGAAGCTCTGCCTCAACATCTGCGTTGGAGAGTCCGGAGATAGACTTACCCGTGCCGCCAAGGTAAGAAACTACTTCTATAGTGGTTAACCAGTAGTGGTAGACAGATATTTGAGAAAGAGGGGTAGAAAAAAGTGCGGAGTTCGAAGAGACAGGCAATTAGAGCACGGAATAGGCATAAAATTCAGCTATTGTCGCTTTTGGTAAAGACGGTACATTTT
>KN726670.1:28248-38464 GCA_000816745.1 Ancylostoma duodenale
TGCTGAAACTCCTCAGATTGGTTCTGAAAATTTTGATGTTCAATGTTCCTGGCTGCATATCGTTTACGTAGCTTTGTTTAATTTTAATTTATTTGAAATTTCTCCCCTTTTTAGGCATGGGTGACGCTGATAAACTCGCGGATATCCGCGAAAAGAAGCTGAAAAACATTATGAGGGAGCTGAAGATCCAGAAGCTCTGCCTCAACATCTGCGTTGGAGAGTCCGGAGATAGACTTACCCGTGCCGCCAAGGTATGCAACTACTTCTATAGGGTTTATCTAGTAGTGGTAGACAGATATTTGAGGAAGAGGGTTAGAAAAAAGTGCGGAGTTCGAAGAGACGGGTAATTAGAGCACAGAATAGGCAAAGAATTCAGCTATTGTCGCCTTTGGACCAGACGCTACATTTTCCCCCAACAGTATTAGTTTACAGTTAGTTTTAAGGTGCTGGAACAGCTAACCGGTCAGACCCCAGTGTTCTCAAAGGCGAGGTACACCGTGCGATCGTTCGGTATCAGAAGAAATGAAAAGATCGCCGTGCACTGCACAGTTCGTGGCCCCAAGGCTGAGGAGATCCTCGAGAAGGGACTGAAGGTCAAGGAATTCGAGTTGTACAGAGAGAACTTCTCCGATTCCGGAAACTTCGGCTTCGGAGTTCAGGTATGCTTGTTTTTGTTCTAATAATGTTTTTATTCTTTCGGTGATAAGGACATTGATAGTGAAATATGTTCGAGTAGACCGCTTATATTGAGTTCTGTCCTATGAAGTATATCCTTTCGACGTGTAATGCCGTTTTGTCAACACGCCTGACATTGACGTGAAAAAGCTGCTTTCTTCTGATAAATATAGGTTTATACGCAAGAGGCCATGTTTACATTGGTTATTTTTTTCTCGTATCATATATGTATTTTTTTCCTGAAACATTGCCTCAGGTGTTTTTGACATTCACATGACTAATATCACTTACATTTCCTACCATAGAGCCATTTTTTAAGGGTAACTGTAAGCAACACTTAGTTACTGCGCTTCCCCCTGACGCTCGTGAATATTTCCGCTAGAGGTTATTTCATACCGTGATGACGACAATCATTTACCGTTAACATTTCTTGCAGTTAGCATTTTTCCCTGTTTTGTGCAGCAATCTCACCGTTACCCTGCATGAAAGGTGTTATAGTGCAAAATAGTTGTGATATTTGTGTTCATCTGCCCAAGTACTACTTCTGCATTATTTCGGCGAAAATTTCTTGAAGATTTTGGTGTCCTGAAAGCGAAGTAGTGACAAATTTTACATCATATTTGCTATGGAGCGATTTCTGGATCTAAAACCTTAGATGATCATCAAAAGATGCTTCGAATTGATATTGACATGAGAATCTTTCCACAGATGGAAATCACCTTGAGGTATGCACCGGTTAGTATTAGTATCGTGGTCTGGTAACAGATGACTTGGTGTCTTCCTTGGTTTTCTTATCTTCTAGCCATCATGTTGCCGGCCTGGTTTTTCTTTCTTTTTTTTTTTTGGTCAACAGAAGGTTATTGAAGGCGCTATAAGTCACAATGCTGAAGTTTAATTGTTTTCAAATAGCTCCGTTTTAGTGCTCGGCTACTTTTACTTATGCTCTGATTCTGCCTGTCATTCGGTTATTGGTGACGATTGGAAAACTTTCACGTTTAGGATATTCTATGAGGTCTTAAAAATAAGAGATTGAGGCTTTACGGCTAACAAATATAGCGTGATATGTTCGTATTTAACGCATATTGGATCAAATATGTGCAAAACATTTGTTATGAGCTCTAGAAGTACAATGTCGTTCAACTTTCACATGTAAGAATGATGCATCTCCAAGGAACACTGCTCCCTACTGTTCGTATCTCAGATTTGGTTTACTTTTGTAACTTTGTTTCGTCATCATTCTTCAGTATAAGGCTGGCCACGCTTGTTCTGGGATGTTCTATGTAAGAGTGCCTTGGAAATGTGATGGCGATGAAGGCTGTAGTCTAAAGAGACATGTTTGTTGTTTGATTTAGTGTAGTTACCCTTAACTTTATATAAGGTTTTTGAGGAACTTAGTTCTTCCTTTCTTCAACTTTTTTTTTGCATTTCTCTCAAAGTGGATATTATAGATAAACTAGATGTTTTAAATGTAATCTTGGAAATTTGTATTTCGAGTAGCTTGATTGGTGAAAGATTGCCTTTAAGATGTTTGTTTTTTGATTCGTTTTACCCAGTAAATGATTGTGGTTTCCCGCTGACCCCCGTTGCAAGAAATTTTAATAGTAGTTCACATGCGTAGGCTGCTTCACTCGGACTCCAAATATTTGAACCAAATTCCACTACAGTTGTTCTGATTTTTGCTGACTCCATTATTTGGTTTCTTCCAGGAGCACATCGATCTCGGCATCAAGTACGATCCTGGAATTGGTATCTATGGTATGGACTTCTACGTTGTCCTTGACCGCGCCGGCCGTCGTGTTGCCAAGAAGAAGCGCTGTCCAGGACGCGTTGGACCAAGCCATCGTGTATACCGAGAGGAGGCCGTCAAGTGGTTCCAGCAGAAGGTAATGTTCACGACCGCTTGAGTTTTCGTCTTTTTGTCCTGTTTTTACTTATCGAATTTTCTTTTAGTATGATGGTATTATCTTACCACCTAAGCCCAAGGTCAAGCGAACTGTCCACCGCAGACGATAACTCACCTCATATACCTACCTCCTTTTTTGTTGACTCCATAAATTGTTGTTTCTGTTTTGTTCTTGTTTTTGGCATTATACATTTGTGCATATCACGTTTTGGTAACGTCCAAGGTAACGTACCTTTGCTTTCGAAAGGAAGGTGTGCTTCTCGTTCACTTTCGACTGGCCAAGGCTGGCAATGCTGTAATTTCTTGTAAGCAGCAATGACTGCAATAGACAGAGGTTTCTTGGTAATTAAAACGGGTCTAGTTGCATGGTGAGGACTGCTAGTTAAAGGTTCTAGTATCCTTCCAGAAAATGAATATTAATGAAGTTGAAGTATAATTTGTAATAACTTGGCTGTGAATTGTTGCATGAAAATGTTAGTGTTAGACGCATGTCGTATGAAAACATGCATGAAGTGTGAGGCCATGAAAATGGATGAAGTTTAGGCCATGAAATGGATAGGGTATGAAATTGAACGCTCAACGCGGCTGAAGTGGTTGAAATACTGAAAAGTAATAAGGATTCACTTTTGATAAACACTAGTTCGCTGTTGTTATAATCGAATTGTGATGATTATGTGCATTCTAATGTAAGGAACACGTTGATGATCTAGTCTGCCCCAAATTAGGTCGTTAAGTCAGAAGAAGTCAGGCTCAACTTTTTATGTGTTTATTCGTTCGTTTAATGCAACAGATATTGCATAAAGCTCGTATTTAAAGTCCAGGAGAGAATGGACAGAGCTGAACAGTTCTAGTTACTCACTTCTATTTCGATTAAATGAAGACAGGTATCAGTGGGACGCATGTGCTTTTCTTTACGGGTTTCGTCAGGGGAAATTAGGAAATTTTCCATCAAATGTGAAGTCAATTCTCAATTCTGCTAGCAAGAAAGGACCAGCCCTTTGAAATTTGCTCTTTTAAGAAAACTATTAAGAGTACTAAAATAATGGAGTGTGCGCTGAAATTCCAAAAGGTTTACATACGAGATGACTATAAAAAATTCATCTGATAACTAAAAAAAAACCCCGGGCATTTTTTCTCAACTTGAGATCGTTTTGTATTATTCAACCACCGGGAAGCCTAGCTTGCGGAAGAGGCATACTAGTTGGACCTTGGTCATGATAAATTGAGTGAAATGTGTGTCACGACCAAAAATATGCATCCGAATAATGGTGATGTCACCAAACACCTTATGGACCACTTCTCCTTGGCCCTCTCGTGCTCCACCCATCTGCATTAGTAAGTATGGGGCGGAGTAGAGTGTTGAGCCAGTCAGCTTGATAAGCTATCTGAGTAGCTGCTACGTTCCCCTCTCCACCCATCACAATAAACATGTCTGAATCACAGCGTGTTTATTGGAGGAGTGAAGTCTTGTACCTGGAAAGAGAGCTATGGCCCACTTTTGCTATCGGCCAGTTTATCCACCTGGCTAATCGCAAAGCTCGGCTGTAACGTACATTTCCAGGTACAAGGGGTTCTGTCCTGCACGCACATATGCTTATCAACCGTTAAGCGGCTCAGCATATTCATACGTTACCTATTCGAATATCTGACGTGTTTTTTGAGAGTTCGCATACTCCATCCGGAGATCATTATCCTTTCTTCTTTCACTAAATAAGTGAAGTCTAACTGTCGAAGTCTCCACGGACGCAGCGCAGTCAGCCGCAGCGCGGCAGACCTGGCAAGCCATGAACCTTGCACGTCCTCTCGCTACTTGTCAAGCAGCAGGGTATTGTACTGGGCCGCAAAGGCTCCAACATTCGGGGTTGCCACTAACTAACTAGTATTATTGGTAACCCATCAGAGTATTCCTTCCACCATACGTAGTAGCGCCCAATGAAGTATTTCAAATGGAAACAACGTCTTCTATCACCGATAATCCAGAAAAGTCCTTTGGAACACGTCCTTTAGAGTTCATATTTAGTTAATATAACATGAGCTATTGCTAGTTGTTCCAACAAGATTTCAAAAAGTCCTAGGTTATGCAATGTTTAGTGCAGGTGTTTCCTACTTTTAGTCCGCCTCTTTTTCCTCCAACAGCGGGTTGTGAAGAATCCATTGGGTAACTCTAGCAAAGTCCCACGGCCTAGTGTGGCTCATTGGTTAAACCTCGATTAATTCCACTAAGAAGGAAGTCTTCCTAGACGGGAAAACTACAAGGGATACAGCTAGGAAGGCATGGCAAGGGTCCGGGTCACTACTCCGATTGAATGAATGTATGAAGCGAACAAGGTAGCCTACTAGTAATGCTCAGAAGTGTTCGGACAACACCTTCCCTGGTCCATTCGCAGTTTCGAAGCCTTTGAATTAAAAAAATTCCAGCGAAGTTCTGTGTTTACAGCACTAACCAACGCGACCACCCACTGTCTACAGGATTGTCGTCTGGTGATTTTCGAAACTGTGATATTGTCACTCAGATGGCGTGCGCCCATCAATGTGCACATGGCTAATGTCGTCTGTTCGATAGGATTATTTATTATAATTATTCATTGTTGTATATTTGCAGTAGGAGGTTAGTTTACGACGCTACGTACGTGGATTAAATCTGTTTTTCGGCGTGAATATAGTTTTACTACGTTTAGGAGTTTCTTTGAAAGAGCGGACAGGAGATTATGATATCGTTCGTATCGAGGAGACATACGATGTCAACGATGATGTTGTCGAACGGGTGTCCTTCACGGCGTTTGGTATATTTTCTATATTTTTCTCTTTTCTTCCATTTTTTTTCTGGAACATTTTGTTGTTGGTCCTCAATTATGACCCTTTGAATGATGGTTTTCGAGTGATTCAGGTCGTCGATATGTTGCTGTTTTAAATCCCAGCACTGATGTTTTCGATCCCTACAGTAAAGTCAAAATTGGTGACGAAATTGCTGTTCCTCTCGATCGAGCTCATCATTATCGTGGTTATCTGGAAGGTATTCATAGATTTCAAGTTTGTTCCTATGAATTTTTCTGTCTTTACTATCATGGTAATTCAAAAAATATCCAGGAAATTTGCACTACACCGTTGTTCTTTCACGCCTTTGGCCTGGTGTGTACATTGGATCAGTATTTGCTGGTAATGATTCAATTTATATTGAACCGGCTTCTCCTCACTTCGACACGGCTGGTGACAGGTAGCATTACTAGCCTTTTTTGTTCTCTTTATCTATTTCTCTCTGAAAAGAACATCATTCTAGAGACGTATTGGTGTTTCGTCCCAGTAGTTTGAATAGTTCAGTGTTTTTTCGTAGCCTTAGCAGGGATGGAGTCCAGGTACCACTACAGGTAAGTAGGTCACTTTTCATTGAAACTTTTCCATACTGTCGATTTCGAAAATTCTGCGTAGTGAACATAACCGAGCTTTAAAGGCGGCACACATGGAAATGATCGCTTCTGAAGTGACTCATTTGCCTTGTAGAAAGTCGCTAGAGAATAATCACAGTAAGAAAAGTAAGTAATACCAAGAATTGTCACTTAACTGCAAAGATGTTGCTGTGGACGCTGTTGTCACTGTGTACATTTCGGTGTACGCTCGTGTAGACTTACCCAGGCTCGGCCACTCGCACATGCATGCCTGACATCCGCGTGGTAGGACCCACGAACGTCAAGCTTCGCTGGATCAAAAACACGTAAAACAGCTTCCCTTTTCCGTGGATTTCTCGCACATTAAGCGCTATTTCATTATTAGATGTGAGTTATACATTCCCTAAATCTCGAAATATCGCGGAATCTAAGATGCGAAGACCTCCGTTGAGTCCTGCCTTTGAAGACCTCACATCAGTGTCTTGCGATTGGGTGGCTTACGTCCAAACCAATGAAGCCTTCAATTCTCTTCATTACCCACGGTTTCCGAGATCGACAGTGTTTTTTCTGCTTCTTACTTCTAGTGTTTGCATCATGGCGCCGTGTCTAAACGGCTTATCTCGCACCGTAGCTTTTTGTCGGGTCGCAGTTTTCAGGATTGCGAAATCCTGTAATTAGTGTTGAAGAAAGTGGTTTAACAAACCATAACAAACCATAACCACCTGAATTTCGACCGTTCTTATTAAGTTTGCTAGAAGAAATACTCATACATTAAATGGGAAAAGAGATCTCAGTTCATTCGTAAATCCAGGTGCATTCGGAACGAATGGCATCATTGTTATAGTTTTCTTTTTCATTCTTCATATTTCTAGGCCACCCTCATCAGTTCAGCTGAGGAACCTCTACCACGTACCCGAAGACAAGTGATCCCTACTGAAAATGAAGTGCGGAATAGATGTCCTTTAAAAATTGTGGCAGATTATAAATTTTTCTCTATTGTGGGGAAGAATAACACAGCTTTAACGACGCGATACATTGTGAGTCAATTTTGTGGGTCTCCTTCTATTTCTATAGATCATTTTCATTATATCTTTATGTTTTATTCTAGGTAAATATGGTAGCTCGAGTAAATGAGATTTACACGGTTGTTAACTGGGATGAAGGACAAGAAGAGACAGAAGTGGAACGAGGACGGTGGGTAACTGCTGATGATTTTCGAGTCTATTTCTTCTAGCCTTAACAGTTCTAGCTGTATAGGTTTGTGAACATGGGATTTTCGATCAAGGAGTTAAAAATCCTGGATAAACCATCGCGTCAGCCTGGGCATTACAACTCGAGAGATTCCATAAACAATGGCGTATGGAACTCCAATCGTCTGTTGGAGGTAGGTTACCGCTCCTTTGTATCTTATTGCTTTGATATCCGTCTTTTTTGGAATTACGGCTTCGCATAGGCTGGAATTTGCTTGTGTAGGTGTCCTGGTTGTACGCTCAACCGACTTTTTCGTTGCTGATTTCAATAATGCTATGAATTTCGATTTTACTGCACTTTGGATTGAGGAAAAGTAAAATCCAGGTTATTTGCAGGCATTTACGCGTGAGGAAGGCTCACCAAAGTTCTGTTTGGTACATCTTTTAACTGCCCAGTCCTTTTCTGATTCCGCGCATATCGGTTTGGCCTACGTAGCCGACACTCGCGGAGGTCCCGGAGGAATCTGCTCGGACTCAGCTTATGTAGGCTTTCTGGAGTTATTTTCTGTCTATGTATTGTTCCTATTTGTTCTCTTTCA
Source organism: Ancylostoma duodenale (assembly GCA_000816745.1). Taxonomy (NCBI): domain Eukaryota; kingdom Metazoa; phylum Nematoda; class Chromadorea; order Rhabditida; family Ancylostomatidae; genus Ancylostoma; species Ancylostoma duodenale. The sequence continues at coordinate 35,999 of KN726670.1, forward strand.
AGGTCGTGGATCGCCAAATTAGTTATAATACAGTGTTTACTAGTGCTATGGGGAATACTGGCTTGTATGACTATCCTTTAGTGACCAAGGAGGCAGAGATCGTCGTTGCTCATGGTAGGTTCCAGTTATTTCATATTTATCAGCTCCACAGTATGTTCGAATGTGGAAATTGCAGAGTATGCCCATAGTTGGGGTGCACAGCATGACGGTTTGGATCGTGACGCTGATGGTCGTGAGGAGTGCTTACCGGACTACGCTGAAGGCGGGAACTATATAATGCATATGTATGCTCAAAATGGATATGATCCCAATAACATAGTGAGTTTTTGCCATAGGTGGATTTCTTTCCTTCAGTTCACTTGTTACGGGTGGCTATTTACTATTGCATCACAGAACATACCACTCGTTAGGTTTGCCGGGCTGCACCAGCTACGCGGTGCGACAGAACTGCTGGACGCTGTTGTTATGGGCGATGTTTTCCACCGTTTTCTTTGTGTTTTTGTCTTCATTTCAAAATACTTCGGTGAAAAAAAAGAAAAACATCAATATCGTCAACTCCCGACGACCACATCGCCGAACTGGTCTGCCGCATCGCGTTGGTGGTGCGGTGCGGCAGACCAGGTCGCAGGTATTCTGTGATACAAGAGTGATTGATCGGTACTGTACAGATACAGTACCTTTGAAGTGTTAACGGCCACGCCTTCCTCATTTCATTTCTATCTTATCAAGGGATCGTTTTTTTTCCTAGCTCAAGATAATAAAGTAAAAATCCTGGAAAATAGCGTTTCCTCAAATTCTCTTCGAATTTCTTCAATCAGAAAACCTACGAAGCTCCCTTCAGGATCATCCTGTTTAGAAGATCTCCGAAAATGAATGTAAAACTCTATCATCAAGATGCAGAGCTCAAACTCTTTCTCCGTCAGTTTGTTAACTCATACTTTCTAGCGCTTTTCTCCGTGTTCTCGAAAGAGCATCCGACGTATGCTTGAACGTCGTTGGCATCGTTGCTTCGAACCAGAAAAGGCATCGTTCTGTGGGAATGGTGTTGTTGAAGAGGGCGAGGAATGTGACGAGGGAAATTTTTTCATGAATAATGGTAAGCGCTGTCTGATTTCACGTATTGTGGTTGTTAATGATTTTTCAGCAATGTTTCTTCCATACTTACCTGATTCTTTCGTTCTCTGAATTTTTTAGCTTAAAATATTCTTGAAATCGTTTAGGAAGTTCGACTTGTTGCACCGCTGATTGTCGCCTGGCGCCTTCAGCTCAGTGCTCACCTCATAACCAGCCATGCTGCAATAATTCGTGCTCCTATCATCCTGCTAATCATGTCTGCCTTCCTGGAGATCCTCTCCAGTGTAAAGCCTCGTCCTATTGCACGTAAGTTTGACTTTTCTGAGTTTGCAAGGAGTGTTGAGGTTTTCTTTGATCATTTCAGTGGGCATTCTGGCGAATGTCCTCTAGCACCAGCGATTCCAAATGGTTCGCCGTGCATTGAGGACGGTGAATGCCAAGACGGAGTGTGTCTTCCATATTGCGAACGTCAGAGTATCGCCAAAAAGAGTTGTATTTGCGAAGAAAGTAAGTGGAATCTTTCTGTTCTTCTTCTTCTTCTTACCTATTCTTCTCTTCTAGTTTCGCTTTTGTTTTCCAGTCTGGGCGAAAAGCTCATCACTGGCTTTAAAAGTTTATTCTTGCTTTTCCCATTTGGGCAGATTTCACGGTACAGTCTCACTTTCAGTTCACCTCTCCTGTCGTAGATGTTGTCGTGATGTTAATGGTACAGGCCTATGTGAACCTGAAATTGGTGCTGCTGATCTTGTTGATGGAACTTGGTGTGCTCAGGGCTACTGTAGAAAGGTTGGTTTTCCACCATTGTTATCCATGCTTGTGATTAACTCTTAACCATTATTTTAGTCCAAATGCGTGAATGAAGTGGCAGACTACGTCACCAGACATCTAAATGTTCTTACCGATCGAAGCCGCATCTGTAAGTTTTTTTTTCGCAGTAGTTACTTTACCCAGGATTTCGTCTTTGATTTGTGCACTGTTTAGGGCCAATTATCCAGTCGAATATCGTTGCTATAATCGTGTTCTTATCCGTTGCTGTGTGGATACCTATCGGTTACTGCATTAAGAGAGCTGTAAGTTTTGGCTTTGCTATTTGTAGTATATCTAACCGAGATATTTTAATGTTATGATTAACTATTTGTACAGTGTATGTCATTCATTTGTTAAATTTTGAGCGCATGCCTTTGTCAAGCCGCGGGCAGTGCGAGTGGATGCGGCGCGTATCGAAATATCGATCGAACGCAACCGCACCGCGCGCGCTTTTATTTTTAGTTCGAGAATGCTGCTGCTTTGAATTAATTAAGAATGATTCTGTTACACGTATTCATTTTAACATTCCCGTTTTCCATTTTGAAATGATTTCAGGACGGAAGAGAAATTTCATCGACGCGGCGA
>KN726671.1:7230-19877 GCA_000816745.1 Ancylostoma duodenale
ATAATGCAGCCTTGGGGGAGAGCTAGCACAGCTAGGACCGGTCCGCCTCTGCTAGGGATTCTTTTTTTTCCAGAGTTTACCTAGCCCAGAGGTAAGCCGCGGAGCGGCGCTCTGGCTCGTACACCAATAAGAGAGGGGGGGGGGGGAGAGAAAAGCACTCCAGCCGCACGGATATCGTCATTTTTGAAACAGACTATATGCGATGCACGGTCATGGTCACGTGAGTTTCCATTGCCCACTGATTTACTGAGTCAACTCGTCCCACTGACCCACGTCTTGTATTTTTCATCCAATGTTCAGGTTCTTTTGAGAGCTCTGTAATTTTGTGTTTGAAATAAAAATTAATACTTTCCGCTCATTTACATATTTGTATAAAAAGATAATACGAACTGTCCGACATAAAAAATAAAACAAAGCAATGATCTCAACTTTGTATCTCTGAGCATGTTTTGCATACTCAGTAATCTTCAGGAAGCTATTATCTCAAATGAATGAATGATAAGAAAATCATCTTCAAGCACGTACCTATAACCACCCGCACTTGAAAAAAAATTTGTTCATTAGCTCCAGTGGTAGATACATTTGTCTAAATATTCAGTTATTCATTCAGTCATTTATTTGCTTATTCATTCATTCATTTAAATATCCTCTATTTCATCTTTTACATTCATAGGCCTTTCGGCAACCTAATATGACTGCACACATGTATGACTAAGAACAGATGAGCAAGAGTGGCCAAGACTGCTGAGGAACAGCTGTTACCATTTTGATTGTATGTTCCACGCTTACGGTTTAGCTACAAAAACTTTGACGAAAGAGTACTGTTACTATAAATGCACCACTTCCTGGGTGATTAGTTCGTTGTGTCTGCTGTCTCTCCTCACGGAGTAAACAGCAGAACAACTGAAGGCGGAGTTTGAACACCTGAAGCCTATGGAATAATTGTAAAATTATTGAGGGGTATCTGAGCGGCTGTGAATGTTATATCCGTGTTCCGCACTTAGCCCACCACTCATAACACACCATCGTATTCTCTGACCACGTGAACGAATACATTGTATGGCAAATACAACGATAGTGGACCGTGCTCAGCTCTTTAGTTGTCATTTAGAAATTCAGGACCACTCTTGGAATAAATGGAACGCGAAGTCCTAGACAGTTGGCTCAGTATGCCATGCATGGCTAAAACCCAAGTTCTTGCTTCTTGCTACTCCACTAGCTTCAGAACCTTGTATCCTAGGTTTTTCTGGAACAGGATGAGTCACATCTTCTTCCTTGCAGAACTGTGCTCATTTGTTTAGCCATTCTTGTAGTAGAAATCTGGCGCATAGTTTATAACATTTATCTGAATGTGAGTTATTAAGTTAATTTGAGTTATTGTATTTAGATTAAAATGGCACATTTTCAGATGTAGTATTGTCCATCTATTTATTGCCTTTTAGATACGAGTAATGTACGACTCGAAAGTGCTATTGTTCTTCTACAAGAATATATTGAACAACTGTTTTTGAACGACAGTTTGCTTGAGTTGTTTGCCTACGAAGTGGAGCGATGAGTCAATGAGAAACAGCACGACCGACAGCTCCAGACACTCAATTGAAGCACGAAAGGCCATCAAAAGTGGCCAAGCGACCAGTGCTATGTGTAAAGGAGCGCTCTGCTCGAAACGGCCAATCATCAGCCATCTTCCGAATTCGTGCAAAACATATTTGGTCTCAATGACGACAACCACTCCAGCCCAATGGATTTCTTTCTTGAAGATCTAGCAATTGCTCCGGAGGGAAAGCAGGTTCTAAATGGACATCATGCTTCGCAAAGCTACCAAAAAAAAAAGAATAATTCTGCTAATAGAACACAATCGCAGGGGTGTAGTTATCTTACCCCAAGTGAATGTCGAACCTCACCCCCCTCAGCATCGCCAAACTCCAACAATTCCATTGAAGATGTTCTTCCGCGTTTATACTCTTCAGAGCTTACACTTTCAAACAGTGTCGGGTGCTTTCTGGTCTCTATTTAATACAAGGAGGAGATAGTGTTCATCCTCGATTTTGTGTTTTTCTTCTCAACTCTAAAAATTAAGTAATTCGATGGTTCTGTGAAACCACATAATGCAGGGGTATATGCGACGGAAAGCGCTTCCAGAGAATATAGAAAACGCAGGGAAAAATGGCAATAAGGCGGAATAAGTCGCAGCTAAAAAAAAACGCAAGGACTCAAAGAAGACTCAGGCAAACAGCCGCTAATCCCTCGATCTCAATTCCTTAACGTGGCTTGTTCGATTGGTTTTCGAGATGAAAACGCTGCCAAAACTTCACTCGTGTGAGAAACACTGCGTTTTATTTCTGAATACGTAGTATGTTTCTTAACATTCTAACAAAAGACAATTTTATTCAGCAAAGCAGCAATGAAGAACAATTGAACAGAGAAAATAACACTAATACGTCTATACTTCATCCAAGAGCTACCTCCTTCCTGTTGGTGTGGCAGTAGATGCTGAAATTAAGAAGATTGATGTACTGCTTTGAGAGATTCCATCATTCAAGAATGAAAAAAAATGTAGTTTACCAGGTGCTAGGACACCGCCTCGTGGTACAGCTGCACCTCCTCCTCCTCCTTGAGACACAACAGTAGCGCCGGATGGAGCTGCCAGCGAATTCACAATGATTCGCCTTCTTCCTATATGGGAAAAGGGATGAGAAGATTATGGATATAAAATAGTAATGCATACCTCGATTTCCACCACCGTTACAGGCCTCCGAGAGGACCATGCATACGAGAAGCAGAACTGCGACTTTGCGGAACATTCTGGAATGCGAACGGTTGAGCCTCAAAAAATGCAGGAATATAAGTTATGAAGGTCTGTGAAGGTTTTTTTTTTCTAAATGAACAAAGTCCCACTGGATTGATGCTGATGATGCAATGGAAGCCACGATATTGTTGACACGTGCTAGCGTTATATATGTAAGCGCTCAAATTTATCTTAATAGTCATCTGCGCAGTCAGTTCCTGTCCGATCTCGTCGTAGTGACATAACAGCCTTGCAACTTTGAAACAGTTCAACAAGTTCTGCTAACATAAACCGCTTCTTTCAGGAATTGCAGAGCAATGAATTTCGTGCACTGATTTTTATCTCTCCCTCTTTCCTTTGGAGGCGGGTCCTACGAAATGCCAGACAATTCCGTGCCTTTGCTCAGAACCTCCGCTACAGCTATTTCACAGCTTTCTTGCTAAGAAGTTGCGGAATGTAAAGATAGTGAAACAGCTGTTTTCAATACTACCCTGCTCGATAGCTGGAAAAAAAGAGACCTATACCTAATGAAACATGTTTTTGTTTTCAGCGCTCTCTTCAACAGGCTAGTGAAATTGAAGCTCTGCTTGCTTGCATGAGCTACAACCGTTACCATTCCACACCGTGATTATGATAATTTTCACTTCATAGTTGGTTCTTACCACCGTTGAGCCAGTTAGTACCCGCCTGCACAGCGAGACAATACCTTTATCACATGAAGCCACATCAGCCACAGCCACAGCCTTCAAAAAACGTGCTTGACACTCATCAGAGGGATAAGTGGGGTAAATTTTAGAAGGATATCCGAGACCAGCATCGCAAGCTGCACAGAATAATTATATTAGGTTGGTGCATAATTAATGCGGCTTTTTTCTCGACTTCTTTTCTCGATGAAAATCGGAGCTTTTCAAATGGTTTTTTCATGAACGTGATCCTCTTTTTCTACTTATTAAAGGTGCTATAAAAAGTCGTCTGCACATTCACCATCTTCAGCTCTAGCAATAAGCAAGCATAAGTTAGAATGCGGCACAGTCATTCCGCGATCTCAGCGAGCCTTCCAAGGATGGACCGATAAGCAAGGCTTAGTTAGAAATGGTTTACATTCATGAACTACAAGCTCAATAAATGAACAAAAGGAAGAGGATGACCATCAAATTCCAAGCACCAGGAATTTTGGGCAGCCTGGAAGAGGACGAAAGCTTGACAACGAGAATGCTGTCCGAACTCTTCAACATGGTTAATTCGACCACGGTAGTTCCTCTCAAAAGGCTCAGGTAAGCATGGAGATTGGCCCGAATGGATGGCGCGAACCCTCAGACAGGAACAATGTTCAATTTTCACCGATTTTGTGTAGCAAAACGAGCAAGCTCCATTTCTGAGGAATTTCGTCAATCGGACCTTCTACCCTTCTACGGCTGCCAAGAGTGACTGATCGTCGGATCTTGATCGTAGACTCTTCCTTCTCCATTTGTAAGATTGCAGCTTCCCATTGAAACTACTTAAATATTTTTCGACTTGGCTCTGGTGATTTTTCTTCAGCCAAAATTTCGTTGAGATCGCGGAATGACTGTGCTGCATTCCAACCGTTGCTTGCTAGAGCATGAGACGGTGAATGTGGACACGACTTTCATTAGCACCTTCAATAAGTAGAGAAAGAGGATTGCGTTCATGAAAAAACCATTTGAAATGCACCGATTTTCATCGAGAAAAAAAGTCGCGAAAAAAGCCGCATTCATTATGCACCAACCTAATAGAACACGCCATGAATAGCCATACTTTCAAAGTAGACCTGTCTTGGAAGTGAAAAATAGTGAAAAAAATCGAAATACTTGTCGGCAGCTATTTCTCCAGTGTTGATGGCGTCAAATTAGCTTGTAATTAGCAGCATTGGGCTCGCTTATTCGCGAATACTTTCGAAAAAAGTCTTGTTTGCTACCTGTTCGCGGGGTTCTGTGTGATTACTCGGGATTATAAAATAAATTAGTCGTAGCAGCTACGTACATATGATGGCGAGATACTATAAATAACAGTGAGGAGGTGCGGATCTTCACGCAGCAATTAGCAAAGGGTCTGACAAGGCTTAAACCTATTTTCTTCGTTGACCCTTTGGCTGTGCCACAGCTCAGAGGTCTGAATGCGTTTGCTTTAGAAATGTTCTGTAGTAGACATAAATTACAATAACTAAACAAGTTTTCTGATTTACAGCACTTGTAGGAAATACGTGGGATTGTCAAGTTGCGCTTCTTCGATTCACATGGAACACAATGTGATTAAGCACTGTCGGCGGGTGCTGATGCTCCTGAACACACTCACTGAAATGAAAAGTCAATTACAGTAGCGGGCGAAAAAATGCAGCATTTGGTCTTTCATGCGTGACCTCTGACAGAGCAGAGGTTTGATATGGAAATTTTCATCGAACCTGTACGAGGTTTATTGAAGTGGTAAAATATGAAGACCTCAGCACTTCGTTGATGATTTTTTTATCACATCCGACATAACGATTTTGGCATGCATTGACACGCTGTTGCGAACGTGTTAAAGAAAAAAATTTTAGTCACTGTTGACGAAATCAGTGAAGTGGTGTTCTTCACTATGGATAAGAAAATGGCTTTTATCAGTACATTATGGTTCCAACATAAATCACGTGTCACTAGTTGTCATGTATTATGGCAAGCTTGCTAGAACTGAAGTTAGCAAGGCTCATCCGGGTGTTCCTTCTGTTTTTGTTCACTCCCTCAACTCTATTTAAAAGTCATTGCAGCTCTTGATGGCACTCCAGCTGTTTCTAACAAGGAAAGGCTACTTGTTCGAAGTGGTCAATTGTTATGCAATGGGTACAGTTGTATGCAGTTTTCGACGCTGATCTAGAATTCGTGGCCGGAATTCTCCACGGGATTTTCTGTAGTGAGATACATATACGTATTTCTTTGTTCTCAGATATACCCTAAAGTGTTCATGTATGGGGTCCAGGCTGTGCTTTGTAGCTGTTTTGGTGTCTTCAAACTACTAAGTGATTCTGGAGAGAACAACAGCCTTGCTAGTGTGCCGCCAGCTGTATTACTCCGATTTAAGCTCATGCGTATGTATTTGATGGCCATGAGTGCGACAGTCACGGCTCGAACAATGGTCCCCATATATGGATCAGCGTTCCTCACAACCCTGGAACAGCTTTCAGGACTTAGTGTGCAGTTTAGTAGGAAACTTTGGGAACAAAATGTGCAGTTTAGTAAGAAACTTTGGGAAGAACTTAGAAAAAATCCGACATTGGTATCATTCATAATATTTCATTACTTTCTAACCAAGCTCATAGCGACGGGATCCGGTTGGAAATAAAATCCCTCCCTGGACCACTCACTTCTTTCGAATCAATTTCCCATCGGGCGTTGGGAGGACCACAGAGAATGTTTCTGCTCTCATGTCTTTAGGCTCCACCCAGGACTATTTTTTCCACATGCTTTTTGGAAAGACAGACACCTTCTCCGTTCTTGGGAGACGCCCGAGCATTTCCACAACTCCTTCAGAAAACGTCGCCCACAGTTCTTCCCTCCTGCTTTTTTTTTTGAAATTTCAATTTTTATGGCGACGTTCGAATACTAGAATGTACCTTGCTACAACTTATAAGATTGTAATGATTTATTATGAACAATGTTATATGTGCAAAGATAATAAGTGCGGCTACGGCTACGCATACGTGCTTCTGTTATTTTCTTCCAGTTGGTGTGGCTGTTGATGCTGAAATGAGAAGGATGTCGCTGTGAATGACACAATGACCGTACGATTGCGTTCGAAACCTACATGGCGCTAGAACTCCTCCTGGTGGGACAGCAGCAGCACCGCCTCCGCCTCGCCTGATCACCGTAGCTGAGCCGGTACCTGGCTGGACATTAACCTGGATGGGTCGCCTCTCTGCAAGAAAGCATTAACAATCCTAGTACGTATGGAAAAAACGTGGTAAAGGAAAGCACTGACGTGATCGTCCACCATTGCAAGCGTTGGAGAGGATGACGCAGACCAATAGAAGGATCACGGCTTTTCGGAACATTTTTTTTTCTGTAGAGAACGGTTTTGAAATCTTAAAACTAGCTGAACGAGTATTAATAGAGACGATATTTTTCCAATTTTCTGACTATGAGGAACCACTCTCGAAGAGCGGAGTACAGAAGAGGTGTTTAGCAGATGCGTTCTGTCTCGTAACCACGAAGGCCTTTTATGCGAAACATTGAACTTATCTGACAGATCATCTCCCACCAATTCGTCTTTAAACAATCTCGTTCTGGTTGCGCAGTTGACGGGAGGAGTGCCATTATCTAGCCGCGATGTTCCATGATTGTACGTCCTGAAGCAGTTTGAGATTCGAGAAAACTAGTGACTTCTCACGTGGAGACAGTCTTCCTGGTGTTTACCATTACTGTGGAGTTTTATGCCCGGCCATTGGTGGATTGAAGAAAACAAATACGATCCAAGCAATAATTTATTCATTTTCAATTTCCTCGTTGTGCACTATGCTTTCTCTACGTTTGGTGAGAGTAATGAAAGGACTGGTATACATGTCCAAATTGTTCCCGATTTCTTCGGTAGTTTTGCTCCATAAACTGCTCATGAACCTTTGAAATCTTAACAGCTATTCCAATGCTTGCGTGGTGCGGCTGGATATACATACAAATGCAGCCCTGTCCAAAAATAGCCAAAATCAACGAGTTCTTCCTTGCTCACAAAGGATCTGGGTGGTAGAACGATATGAAGCTCTGAGAGGAGCAAGCCTGAGAAACAAGAAATGTAGAGTGCCGTGGTCCACGAACTCATTGAAAGATTAGAATAGTGCCTTTTATTCTGAAAAAGCGGAGAAATTTCGATTTAAAAACGTGACCCACATTTTTAAATGTTTAGCAGCATTTCGTGCATTCGCTGTTCTTCTTCAAGATTGTCTGCCAGATTCCAGTCTTGCCTATCTAGTGTTAGTCGTGGCTGTCCAAAAATGCAAAAGCAACTCGATTCACAGATGTACACATTCGCACTCCATTCGGGCCATGAAATGATGTCGTCCGAGGCGTGCTTCCTTATAGAAGTGCATATTTCTGAATCGGAGCAAACGCATCGGTAGGACACGCTAGGAAGGAAGGAAAGGGATAGGACACGTTCCTTGAAGGCACTCTTAGTGTTTGAGACCACAGCACTTGCCAAAGTACCGCACAGCAGCTCAGAATAGTGGATTATACAAGAGCACCCTTTTATATAATAATTGAAGGCATATATGCAGCAACGTAGGTGCTCTCCTGCTATTTAAAACTTGTGGGACAGTATCCTTGAAAATGTCCTAGTATATCACCCACACTATGCCTAACCGAAACATTAGCGAGAGGAAATAAAGAAGTTTTGGAAATTTTTTCCATTACCATCTAGTCGACATATTTGTTGCATCTCTTCTTTTCTCCTGATTACCTCTGCGAAACCAATTTTTCCAGCGCCCCTGAAATAACCTGAAAGCCACTGCTGACTCGTTGCCCGATTGGAATCAATTTCCGGACAGAGGAACTCTGAGCCTGGAAAGCAAGCACAGGTAGTAGTAGGAAGCCGGTGGAGAAGTATGAATGAGTGTAGAGGAACTTCGATTGCTTAATTTTCCAAGTTTTTGTGAAGCGATAGACTCTTATTGCCGTAGGGATACAATGCCTTACTTCTCTTGGTCAAATCTGGATTTCTCCTTTCGGGGTTCTCAAAATTAACGAATAACAATGTTAATGTTGCTTGCAACGGCTTTTTCAGCAAGAGTCAAAATTTTCGTGGTGCTCATGAAAACAAAAGCAATCACTATTTTGCTTCAACGAATGGTCCTCCTACTCTTTGAGACCGATTCACTGTATTAAGTCTATCGTTTTCACTTTCGCTGGAGGAGTGAAGTGCAGAATTTGAGATGTGACGGTTTCTGCATCGAATCCCTCAAGGCCCCACGTAATCACTGTATGGCATTCATTTTAACATGTGTTCTTCTTTTGCACTTAGCACCCATGTTTCAAACGGATTTCGCAGTTTTCCTTTTTCATAGAACAAGAACTAGCTACTAACTCTTATGTAAACGAACACCAAGGGTGTTCAAGTTTCCTTGAATTTGAGGAAAATCGTTCGCCATTTATCATGACCATGTCTAAAATTTCGCTCTTAATTTTAAATGTAGAAGCCTTTCTGACTTTCCGAACATGGCTCCTTGTTCGTTCGCCTGCAGCTCTGCCTGCCTATTATAACCAAAAGTAAGAGCGGAAAATTTCTTTTGCGATTCTGCTCCCTATCACAATTCATTCCTGAGTGATCTGTTCTAAAAAGGTCCTCCAGAATTTCCAGCCCTCATTCGAGAACAACGAGAGCCTCCCTACAAGCTTTAGCTCAGGGATGCTTCACGAGAACTGCAAGTTTTCGTGGATGCTAAGCCTTCAAGCAAAGTTGGCTTGAATCGCCGTTATCTTGTCGCTCATGGGGTACACCCACACCAACTATTTTCTTTGAATCGCACTACAACCTTACCTTCAGCAAAGTGAGCCGCAGCGATACATGGTATGAATTTCCCATGTATGAGAATATGATGCCAAGGTGAAGCATGAATCAGCTGCAGAACCTCGTTCGCAGCTCTCAGAAGGTTGGAAATGCATTCTTTTACAGTAAGGGTTAGGACGATGAAGGATGATGATATGATACGCCACCCAAGTGTCCTGTGCTGGAACATCGACCTCCAGAGAGACTCATGCAAGATTATCAAACAGAGGCGAATCCACCTACAACAATATTCCTGGGCCTGGCAGGCAGTTTTTGTTCTCGTTATCGTCGTTACAGTTCCGTAGATCCGCCGCGTCCTCCTCCCGCACCCCCTGAGATCACACATGGCGTCCTGCTGGCAGTGATTCCGCAGCCAAATGGCTGAGTATCGATCGCCAGCAGGACGCCACTTGTGATCTCAGGCGGTGCGGGAGGAGGACGCGGCGGATCTACGGCACTGTATGTGCTTTAGCCAACCTGCTACTGGAAAACGTAGGTTCTGTTAATGTCCTCGTAATCTCCAAAACTCTGGCGACATACCGAATACCAGTTTTCATGGAGGAAATCTAGCATCAGCAAAAGCTATTCAGCTATTCGTATCTTTGTCATCGAAGAAATTTAGCATGCTTCGAAGAGTTTACAGAACTGGTAAGGAACAGCTTGCTGCATAACAGCCAGATCGAGTGTTCGTTCAACATTGAATAATACGAGAAGGCACAGTGAATGAGGTTTCGTCAGGGACTTTTTTGTCACACAATCAGAGCAAGTGTACTAGAAATGGGAAGCACAAATTCGTAGTGGGACAGTTGATAGAATCTTTAGCCGAACAAGAGGTTAGTAATACTCTTTATTGGCCAACGTTTCGGCTGCTTCGCCTTCTTCAGGGCCTGAGAGGAACAAACGATCTATGAGGGTAGCCGCACTAACACCTCTTCAATCAAACATCAGAACGAGGTCATACTCTAAAAACCCGCAAACCCCTTGAAAGTCCGAATCTCACCTCTGCAAGTCCACCGATCTGGTGTTTTCAGAGACGACCGAACGCGTTAGACTTGTGGGGCTATTATTTTATTGATTATGAAGTAGAAACCACAATCCTTGAGATTATGAAGTAGAAACCACAATCCTTGAATTGGAAACTGAGATTTTCGCAAGCAAAACTCTTGAATCGTTTTGGATTCACGCCAAAAATCCAAAAATGAACCGCAAAGAGGAGTGCCCCGCCATGACCAATGAACTCCTTTCATATCTCAAATTGTGTGATATCTAAGCCGAAATATGACTTATGGCAGAAAGCCCCACTCTATTGACAAGTCTAACGCGTTCGGTCATCTCTGACGACATCAGCGTTCGGTGGACTTGCAGAAGTGAGATTCCGACTTTCAAGGGGTTTGCGGGTTTTTGAAGTATGGCCTCGTTCTGATGTTTGATTGAAGAGGCGTTTGTGCGGCTACCCTCATGGATCGTTAGATCCTTTCAGGCCCCCAAAACATTGGCCAATAAAGAGTATTACTAACCTCGTGTTCGGCTAAAAATTTTATCAACTGACTACTATGCCGAGATTCAGTGACGACCGGACTTGGGAACTGTAGTGGGACAGTTGTTTCTACAAGTTATATACTTATTTTATTCATTTGTTGATACAATCAAAGTGGGTGCACAAGCCAAATCTAGGCGCAAAACTAAAACAAGCAAAACAGCCTTCACATGCACTTGGACGATGATGGAGTGGTTAAAGATGAGTAGGGACGTTGGAGAAGAGAAGATGGAGTGGTTAAAACGAAGGACGGTGGGGAGAGGGAGGAAGTGCTCTTACCATTCTGCCCAACCAGAAATTACAACCCTCTCGACTCCGCGTTTGAATTTCGACCATCGAACAATGTTCAAAGGGTAGGATGGGTTCCAGCGACAATTAGAGGGATGGTCAAGTGTGCAAGTGGGTGAGAAAGAATTCACAGCTACATTTCCAGGCAATTGACGTGATCGTCTGGCTACAAATGCATCATATTTCTCACTTCCCTACAATATGTGTTTAATCCTCAGGTACAGCTGGAGCTGGGGGCGGACCACTGTTGTACCTGCAGTCCACTAGCATGAACGGCTGAGTAAACACAATTAAACTACCCATCGCATATGCAAACCATAAGTGGTATGCATCATCCGCAGAAAGTGTGTGTAGAGTCCACACACTCTGCTTTTCCACCCACACACACACGCCGCGGGCGATGCATCATTCGCGCCCGTGTGTCGGAAAACGTGGGCAAGGACGATTTTCGTCCTCAGACAATTCTGTTGGCTGACCGCGGTACCAAAATAAGCCCTCCACACTGGCCGCGGTACCAAGATCAGGCAGACCGCGGCACTTTTCGGAAAGCAGGCGGACCGCGGACGATCCGCAATTTGGCCGCAATCATTCAAACGAGTCCTCGTGCTGACCGCGGTACTGTTCACGAGGGTAGGCTGGCCGCGCACCTAAAATCGACCAACTGCGGCGCTGGGTCCCAGAGCGGAAAGGCGCCACATTCAAACAATGGCGTCACATGACATTTACGAAATTCGTGGCTCACAACTTCGAGCTTTCATGTGTCCTCCATCTTCTTCTTTTTTTCGTTTTCGCCTCTGCTCATGTTATCGCGACAATGGATGTTAGAATCGAATCATTTCCGTTCTGTAGAACTCAAGCAACTGTTGCCGTGTTGGTTGTTACCTGTTCGTGTTTCACATCAGATTCTTAGTATGGAACATTCTGAAAATTTAGAACTTTTTCAGGAGTTTCCAAACTCAATTAGCACCCATCGCTTAGTCGTTTTGACTGGCCGTCGCCAGGTCGTTGCAGTTACAGTTTGTCACATTTAGGAAGTGAACTTTTCTCTTTTTTTTCAGACGCGTTTGTGTATGAATACATCGATGATAGTTTTCTTTTCTTTCGTTTACGAGGCCTCCATAAATTTTGATGATCTTTAACAAAGCAACAGCTTCAGTGAAACCACTTCCAAGGTAAGTCGAATTCACTTTCTTTTCGCCCGTATGAATTCTGTCTCCAAAAATTCAGATGTTCGTATCACCTGATGCAGCGTTTGGATCTGGAATCTCTAAATCCGACTGCAAAGTGCTCGACAGTGACATCAAATCTAATCATGCGGAATACTTCCTGACGCAATGGAGGATCAGTAATCTTGCGAACCGTATATTGGTCTAGTTTTGCAATTTTCATGTCTCTGTTCTTCTCCAGCTGATTGGTTTTGAAGGTTCCTCTTTTCAAATTCTATTTCCTGTATGCTCTGTATGACATTTTGTTTCTTCATTACTCTGGGACTCTAATTTGACTTTTTTG
>KN726671.1:20161-38601 GCA_000816745.1 Ancylostoma duodenale
TTTGGGTACTGACCGCGGGGGGGGGGGGTCTGCTGTCAGCCCGAGACTGGTGCGCGGCCAGCCAAAGGAATTGTCTGAGCACCCCATAGAGGCGGGCAAAGTTCGTCCACACACAAATTTGCGCGTAAAGTGCCGGCGGCGTGTCAGCCTGATACTTCGTCTAATTTCGCCTCATTCTTCCTTGTTTTTCTTCAGAAGGTCCTTGCTGCGGTAAAACTGTACTTGAGTGGGGTCCCACTACTGTCCGCGAGCTCCAAGAAATGGATTTGTCTGAAAACTTGTGTCCAGATCACGAATATAATCGCCGTTTTGCAATTTTTAAGTCTCGATTTTGTTGATTTTCTCCAATTTCCCCACTAGCCAAGTTCTCTAGATGAAGGTTACTGAGTTCTTGAGAATGACGATCTCATTGCGAAACTGCTGTGAAAGGCTTGCGCTCTAGTAGAAAGTAGAAAGTGGATGCGCTCTAGAAAGCAATAGTAATTGTTGATGGTTGCAGAAACTAAAAGGAAAGCTGTTTTTGAGAAATCTCATCGCTACAGTAAAACTTTCAGTACATCTGGGTTGCAGGCTACTAGACCGTATTGGTTACCTATTCAATCATTTTGGATTGCAATAAAGTAGATTTCCAGAACAATGGACAGAATTGCTCATGAGAATAAATCGGATAAAGAAAACGTATCAGTTCCTGTGAATCGTGTTTTTCGGCGAGGAGAGCATCCGTACGAGTCGCTTTCAGGTGTGGTATTCAGAGATTACTGATTTACCAAACCGGTGTTTTACAAAATAGTTGACATGATGAGAGGCGATCTGCAACTTTCAACAGACAGAAGCGTCCTGCTGACTATTGAGCAACAGGCTGCTGTCTGCTTGCATCTCCCAGGACGAAATGTGATGCAAGCAGACGCAGCGAGAATTGCTAGTTGCAACCAGACTACAATCTGACGTACATTAAGACGATTTCTCACTGGGCTTCATCGTTTATTAGGTGGTCGGACGAGACGGAAATGAATACCATACAAACGCAGGTTCTCACTGAGCACCGTTTACCCGGCGTAATGGAATTTATTGATGGAACACATGTGCGCATCTTTGCGCCAACCACTGATAAAGAGGACTACATGGATAGGAAGAAGTCCCATCCTATGAATGTGGGGGCGATTTGCGACGACAACCGTCTATTTCGCTGGATATCGGTCTCGTGGTCTGGATAGGCCCACGACAGTCGAGTTTTCAAACCGTCACAGTTGTACAAGGATCTGTCTGAAGGCTGGGCCAAAGGGAGGATAGTGGGAGACTCTGCCTACGCAGCGAAGCACTTCCTCATCAAGTCGTTGGATACCGTTAGCAAAACTGAAAGTATTCGAAGACATGAAATCGCTTTTCTGACTAAGACTTGTAGATTTTTTTTCAGAGCGGCGATACAATAAAGCAATCTCTGCTGCTCGCAGCAACATCGAATGCGCATTTGGCATATTAAAACGTCGATTACACATATTACAAGCTGAATGCAGGTTCATTTATTATATACATTGTCAACGTATTGACCTGCAAAATCATTAGTTCAGTTATGATCCGGAAATTGGCAAGCAGATAATAGTGACATGCGCGATACTGCACAACTACGTGCTATAGTCTAAAGAAGGCAATCTGCTCATAACTCTGAATTCGATATGGAACGATTGGAAGAAGGAAACAATCTGGACACTGACTGCATGTATAACAGCTCTAGGAGTGGTCGAGCATTGATGCACAGTAGAGCGATATTTTAGGTACTTCATGAGAAATTACGGGCGCACTGGAAGTGTAATCTAGATTGTCCTTTACAAGTCAGTTTTATGTGCAATTGTGATTTGATTCCGAGCAGGACCGCTGAAAATAATTATTTTCATTTGTGAACTCCGCCTTTCAAGTTCGCGTGTTTTTTGCTCCGTTGATTTTGCCCGCTGCTTTTTCGAAGCAAAACCACGCTATTTCTATGGAGTATTGCCTGACCAGTATCCAATATGGCGGATTACTAAAGAATCGGTGGTCGGTTCCCGACGTGGAGAAGGCAGGGTGAGGATTTCTGCTGATCTGTCTTTGCCTGGTTCTTTTTTTTCCGCAATTTTTATTTAGTTTTTGCATTTTCGGCAGAAGTGATCTTGCTTGTTTTGAGCAGATCGCGCTTATTGCCCAAGTAATAATTATTAGGGTGTAGAGTATGAATGCGCGTTTGTGGGTTAAACAATAATTATTTTTGAAGAGGTGGTACAACTCAATCCGAGATATATCCGTGGTAGGTATCAGTGACCCTTCGTCATGTTCTGCTCAGAGATTGAGGACCTCCTTCAATGAAGTCGCTGCTAAATGGGACGAAATAGCGACTCATCCAAATTGTGAAAGCTTCTTGGACAAAAGCAAGTGATAGCCTGATAATACCAAGTCTAAGCTACACGGCGAATATAAGGACGACTTACTAGCCTAGGTTAAAAAGGCGAGGGCGACTGAAAGTTCGATCGGCATTCTAAATTTCGGCTCTAGTTGCAATGCAAATATTCTCTAGATGTTTAAAATATAATCTTAGATTAAAGTGCTCTTGCTTTCGTCTTACCCTTTTTAAAGTCGTATAACATGGAAATCCATGATTTTGGTCGATCAATTTCTAAATTTCTTTAAAAATCGAAAATTGGAATCTATACGTCATTTCATATATGATCAGATGCGCCACAAGTTGTTCTTTCGAGTATTCTCAAACAATTTATTTTGTTGTACTTTTTGCTTGTTTCCATTTTCCTTCTAGTTTATTTGCATCGAATACACTTGTTTTAAGCGTATTTATGACTGGTGTCAGCGATGTTTTCCTTTTCGCCAAAAATGCATCTCTTTAATACTACTGATGGAATGTTCATAACATAAGCTTCGCATCAAATTCTTACTCAAAGGCGGCCGCAGAATCGCTGCGGGACCTATTCGACCCTCTTGCTTCGCCCACTTTTGAGTGCTAGCGCGCCGTTATCATAGAGCAAGACCCATTGTGGGTCAGCAAACAGCCTAGAACTATGACTGAATTAGGATAACTGCACTACTACTTCAAAACAGGATGAACGAATTTAGTGAGACTGAGACACACACTTGCTCAAATACATGCTAAGTATAAGTTACAGTACCGGCCAAAATTATATAGCCTTTTGAGCCTTCCTCGTTGACTTCTGGTGGAATAAGGCCTTGCGTGAGGAGGAACCAGAACATCTTTCGTGGCATGGATTTCTCCGTGCATGTGACCATTTCAACATCATAACCAAGGAGGAATGAGCTAGTTTGGCAGAAATCCTTAATTTGATTATCTGACATGATGACCACAATTTTGCTTCATGTATCATTGATCTGCACGCACACGTTATCTACCAAATTCGAGCTGAATCTATTTAAAGAAATATACTTCCGTTAAGTTACTTCCTATAAAAGCCTTTCTGTGATTCTTAGAAGATGCAACAAAATTACACACTTTGACATTTCACAATGAAAATTTTATCTAAAGAGAAATAAGCGCAGAAATTCGATGATTATATTACGTCTCTATCACCTTTGAATTACGACTTTCTTTGAAATTTGAGCTTCAAAGCTTTACTCTAACCAAAGTTATATAGGAAACACCAAAAGGCTATATGATTTTGGCCGGTACTGTATAATAAGTCATGATTATATTGAGAAAATCATCGCAGAGCGCCATCTCCTTGGCACCGCACCCACAATAGGGTTTGACATCGATGCATTACGCTGTAAGAGCAGTGTTTGACAATTGTCAGACCTTTTAGACATGGTTTGCGTATGCCAGAAATTCAAATACAGGTATATGTCACAAAGAAAAAAATGTGCCACAAAAGTAATTCAAAAAGCTCGACTATTTAGTTCGAACTAATCCAGTACGAATTAATCGGATGAATTACGTGCGCACAAAACCTGAAAAGAATTTCGAAAGCGACGAAAAGTAATGTAATACAAATTTTAGATGTACGCCAAGTGCAATTAGAAATCCTTGTGTTAATACGTGAACACATCTGAATAATCAAAACCCAATATTCGAAATTCATGAATCGAAAAATAAGAAGGAAAACATATGGATCATACGCACTTCTAAAAATGCGTGCATGCTCGCATTGTAGCGCATTGTCCGACAATTTTCGCCATTTCTGATAACCGCGTTATCAGAATTTCGACAACTTTCGCCACTCATGTTGTGGAACATTTTCTTTGGTGTTGAGGCTTATGCTCACACCTTTAGTTTTGTGGGAAATCTTTAATCCTATTGCAAATTCTTCGATGTCTAGTTTTCTGAGAACTAACATGTAGGTTTCTTTCTCTTCATTTCCTTTGAAGGATTATCAGACACTTATGTGCCACCCGCGCGCGTCAGGCCCCGGTGAGACAGCGTATAGAAGGCGGCCGCTCTCGGTCCTTTTCTAGGAAGGAAATTTTGGCCTAATGTGTCTAATATGAAGCTAGAGTGTGTTAGGGCAACTTTTGAAGCATGTCAGGCTGTTTCTTCCCAGGTTCAAAGAGGCAAAACGGCCTGACGCAACGCGTGCGGGTGGTAAGTGTCCGTAGACGCCTTTAAAGCAGCACTTTAAAAAATGTTAACGTTTGCGGAGAATTAGAATGTCATGCAAATTTGAGAAAATTTTAGCGAACATGAGTAAAGCTTTCTTTTCTAGATAATAATTGGTAATGTCCTTTAAATTGCTCCCCTCGGAGCTTGAACTAACCGAGCGAATTAATTAGTAACTCCAACTTAAGATCACATAGTTTGGCACAGCAGGTTATCCCAGCCGTATAAAGCTGGTCAAAGCCATGAAACTCATGAGAAATTACACGACGGTCTTGTGATTTTGTACATAAAGGCGACGTTCTGTTAATAGTTTTAAAACTGACCAATGGCTACTATTTTAATTGCCTTACAACGACTGAGAACTCAGACTGAATAAAAACATGTTTTTTCGTTTTGCCTCGTTTTTGAAGCTTGCTAGGATGTAATAGTTGAATGAGATAGGCCTCGTTTTCGCGGTGTAATTGCTGGTCGAGCAGAACCGAAGCAACTTATTCAGTTCATATTTTAATTCCCATCCTTAAAGAAGTGCAGTGAACGGAATGTTATCCAAATAAATCACGTCATTCTTAGTTGCAGCTCAGACGAAAAAAGTGTAAGAAACTCCCGTGTGTTCGAGCCCTTGCGCAGTGTCGCTTTTTGCGTTGTATAATAATTGCTGGTCCAGCAGAACCGAAGAAACGTATTCAGCCCATATTTTCCTTGTCAGAACTCTTTTAATTCCCATCCTTAGAGAATAGCAGTGAGCGGAATGTCAGCCAAATAACTTATTCCATTCTTAATTGAAGCTCAGAGGGAATAAAAGTGCAGGAAAGCCCGGTGTGTTCGAGCCCTTGCGCCGTGTCGCATCAATTTTATCACGTGCATGTATCACTGGTAATCATATCGAGCAGAATATAATATGTTGACCACTACTACAGCTGAGAGAAAAGTAGAAGTGACCCGCTCATTGGCTCCCAAAAATAAGCACTTTAACCCTATCAAAGACACCCTATTCAGTTCATGGTTTTTTAATGCGCATCATTAGAATCACCATGCTAATGAAGTTCACGATATTTCGATATTCCCAAAACGAAGTGAGACACTACACTGTTCAAAATAGACTTCACTGCCCTACAGATCCGAACTTTTGCAAAATAACGTCGAAATGTGCACTTACTCACTTGGCATGTTTCAGAATCTAAAGTGTGGAATGGAATCTATGACAAATGACGATGACCTTGGGACAAAGAGCGCGGATAAGATTTTCCCCTTCGAGGGATCGGGTGTCGTTACTGCATCATCATTCCCATTGGAAGGGCCAACGAGTTCAAACTCTACGTTCGTATCCACTCCCGTTTCATTTCCTCAATTCAACTTTTCATTCACGGTTCCGCTTCCGCAGTTGTATGCTACACAGGACGTTGCTTTTCAAGACGTTTTGTTCCACCCATCATTAGCTGTAGCAGCCTCAGAGAGCTCACCATCACTGCCGCATTTTCTCCATAGAGACACAGTTGTGCGATCGTCGCCAGCAGCTTGTGCCCGTCAGCTTAACAATGCAAAAGAAAGCCTGTACGACACAATTGAACAATCGGAGATGGAGCTTGATATTGAAGCGGTCAAAGATATTAAAACAGTGGCAGCTGAAAAGTGCAACAAAGATGTTCAAGAAAGGTCTTGTCTTGCGGAAATGAATAGGAGATCGGCTGCAGAGTCCAAGCGAAGATATATTGATGACACTGCCATTCCCACAGCCAGCACTGCTAGCAAACAGTTGAAACCAGAGAGAAAGGTAAGCGAAGGTCTTGAACCATATCCATGCCTACCCTTAACAATGCATTTCTATTTACTTCCTAATCTATTTCTCCTTCCGATTCCGCCAATAATATATTACATTAGTCCATATGAATGCTTTATAGAATCCACCATGTGCCGTATGTGGCGAACCATCAACGGGAATCCATTTTGGAGCAGATTCTTGTGCAGCGTGTTCTGCTTTCTTTAGACGAACTGTTGCTGTGAACCGCACTTTTGAATGCACAGGAGACAACTTCAATGACTGCATAAGCGTTAAAGGTTTGTTACATCATTACTGGAACTGCGTGACAGAACTATCAATGTTTCAACCTTGTAAACGGTAGAAAATGAAAACCCCAATACACTACCAGAAAGGGAAATCAAACATTGACAGAGCTTACTTTGGAGCGAAATATTTGTTTCGAATCTCAGGTTCGAGCAGTTGTAAAAAATGCCGCTTTAAGAGATGTCTCTCTGCTGGAATGGACATGTACAGTGAGTTAAGTCCTAATTTTGGACCTGCTGAAATGGGTCTTCCAATCATGCACAAACGGATGTGTGATAGACTTTTCAGGTGTACAGTGCAACCGCGACTCAATCGGTCATTACTCAAAACAAGCCAAATTGAAGCAAACCAAAAAGGAGTTGTCAGGTAGTCCTTTATCCTAGTTTTCGTTCATTTCTTGAGATTCTTCTTCATTCCCAGACAGCGACTGTATTCTCGATGACTTGATAGAGAATTTCAATTCTCTTAATTATCGTCGCCAGCTATTATACTGCACTGACTGTCCGATAGAAGAAATTTTCAGCATGAAAGAACTGGTGGGTTTATTAGTCATGATAGTTTCCTATTGGTTCAATGACGTAAACTACAGTTTTTGTTCCGAAGCGTGTTCCCCTTCTCTTAATAAACTGTTGCACCAGCACACACACGGTTTGCTCTGAGATTTTATGGTCCTGCCAATTTAAATGTTTTTGACGTTTCTGCCTTGATTTGGTAGCATCTGCCCCTATCTTAAGGCCCTCTCACTCAGTCATCCCATTCACTCTCGCCTCTTAATGTTAACGTACACGAAAGCTCCCGTGGCACATCAAGCTCCATGATTGCTGCTGAGGTAATTTTGCTAAAGTGCAATGATATCTTGTACTTCATCATTTGTCATACAACAAACATGGTAACAAATATGAGCAAATCGCCAATACCTGCGACGCCCGACAATCATAGCGCCCAGCTGTTATGTCGCATCACGCAGGTGGTGCCGCGCGGCAGACCAGACGGGCTCTATCCTATGACGCAAGCGCGGTGGGCGTTGTCAGGCGCTAAATTCCCTCACAAAGGTAATAATGCAGATATCATATTCGAACTTAAAGTTCCTATACTACTTTCATTGATGTGTGATGCTCATTTTTCGTGCTCATGTAAATACAGACTGAAAGCCAGTTGTGCAAGGTGGGTTCGTGGTGAAAATCGGATTTTGTTGCTTCCAGGCAAGAACTCAATAATGGACCCACGCACAAGAACGATTCAGAATGGTCAGAACACCAACCTTTCTCCTAGTATGGGCCATGAAGTAGAACTGGAACTGACGTAGAACTCGCTGCAATCCGTATGCCCGTAAAAACCATCCAAATCTGCAAGCGAAGCAAAGATCAACTTGCCTCACGGAATCCACCGATGTGCGTAGAAATATGTAGCTGCGCACAAAAAATTAGTGAGAGAGAAATCTATGATCTGAGTGAATTCTTAACTACAGTAGACATATGAAGATTCACATGGATGTTGTGAACACAGCATAACTTTCACACATATGAATTTGGTGGAGTAAATTCGCAGATAATCACCGTCATTCCGCAAGGCTGCTCTTTGTGTGGATAACAGTGATTTTCCTAAGTTGTGTTGTCTCAAAATTATTGACTCGGGGTTAATACTTTTTCTAAGTTGAGTTGACCCAAACATAACGTGGCGCACGGGTACCAAGCAAAGCACTTTGGCCGAAGAGTATTGACACGGAACTTACACGTTCTCCAAATTGAGTTGAACGCAAAGGCGCTTTGACTCCGTTCTGTTATAAACACCATTACTGTTCAATCTACATAGTACAATAGTACAAATATACATATGATATACTTCACATAGTGCCCTACATCGCAATAATTCCGATGTTCTTCATATTTAAAAACGAATATGCAGTGTCGGTTGACCACGCTTGCGTCGTAGAATACAACCCATGGCCTGTCTAGCTGGACCACCTACGCGATGTGGCAGAACACCCGGGTGCTACAGTTGCCGGGGCGGTGCCGGTATTGACGTTTTGCTTGTATTTTTGCCATGTTTATCCAAGCATTCCAAAATGGAAACGAAACCACAAAAAAAAGGTTGAAACATATGCAAAGCACCAATACTGGCAATTCCCATACATGCCGCACCACTTAAGTAGTGCAGCGCCGCAGACCGGATGGGCGGTATTCTTTGGTGCAGAAATGATTGATCCAGACTGTGTAACTCCCATGGGCGGTCATAGGCCAAGCAACATTTCCTTTTTCGTTCAGCTTGTCTGATGTGCTAGTGTGAATGTACTGTGGTTGACCATGATCGGTCTAAATTTTACGTCGTACTTCTTTTGTTCTACGCTCAAACTGTTTATCATCATACCATAGAAACCGAACGTTCTGTCACACATGAAGACTTTCTCCACCCTCACTTAATCGGCTTAACTTCTTCCAGCCAATTCGTGAAATGAAGTCCGTTTCTGAATGTGTCTACCAGATGACTCACCTCGAACCGCGTCTTGCTGCCGACTTTGTACGATCTCTCCAGTTTCTTAGGGAAGCCCAGCTTTCTGTTAAAGAAATGGTTTGTTGGACGTTAACGTGTAAAGGTTTG
Source organism: Ancylostoma duodenale (assembly GCA_000816745.1). NCBI lineage: Eukaryota > Metazoa > Nematoda > Chromadorea > Rhabditida > Ancylostomatidae > Ancylostoma > Ancylostoma duodenale. The sequence goes on from KN726671.1 coordinate 29,410, forward strand.
TGATGCTGCAGGAAAGGAACAAATACTGTTGAAGGTATCGCTGTACAAAAACTTCGAGGTCACACGGCAAGCTGTCGAAGAGCCGTTCCTAACCTACAAGTACAATCTCTTGGACCGAAACTGTTGGATGATGTTGAACAGGTAGGACGGCTGAGAATTCATGACACCATGACATTTTATTACGATTGTAGGAGCTACATTGACATCTCGAACACGCAGAGGTATTTCGAGGATGGTACGATGGATGGAATGATGTTAAACCGGAGGACGGCTGAAAAGTACTGTTCTCCTCAATTTCGTCTCTCATAAGCAATCAGGCCTTCCCTGCAGTAAAGAAACCAGAATTTGCTCGAGCTCCTTCAACACCTTTTCGTTTCTCTGAATATTCCCTAAAATAGAAAATCAGATGGAGATAGGAGATGAAATCAATGTTACCGCTGGCATCGCTTGCATGCTAAGAACTGAAATGAAGTGAGTGATGCTAAAATGTGTGCCATATTTTCTTGACAAAACCGTGTACGAATCACTACAATTGTGGAGGATCCGAAGTTGTGCACGTGCTTATCATTTGTAATGCTGGTCGTGATCAAGAAATGCCTTCCATTCAGTCTATCGCTCTCACCGAAGATCAATTAAAACGAAAAGCATAGAAATGCGTTCGACGCAATAACGTTGGAGTCTGAAGTGTGGGAAAGGTTCACCATTTGCACGCATTATGCAGGGTTCTCCGGACTAACCTGCGCGTACATACTTCAATCTCAAACAGGGGCCTAAAGCGAATTTGCTAGGCGTTTTGCAAATATGTTTGCTTAAACCATTCCTACCATAAACAACAGTTTGTTTCCCAAATGGATATTTCTTTGCTTGCACAGGCTTGAGAAAGCTGAAAGATCGCGCAACCCGTGGCACGCGTTTTTCACAACATTTCTCCAGAAATTTTTAGATCACCTCCAACTATTCTAATTCCTTCTGTCGTGCTCGACCCAGGCGTCTGTGGTAGCACCCGAGCCGGAAACGACGAAAGAGGGTTGGACCAACCCACAAAGACCAGCGGGTAGTACCGTATGCTTAAAGGCAGTGTGTCACCTCGTCTTCGCGTTTGAGGTTCTAGCGGGTTCTGAATCTTCTCGAGGCGCTGAATCGAGTGGTATACATAACTTGTTACAGAACGACCCCTGAATCCGTTTTTGGACGTTTTTCGGGGCGGGATTTAGAACAGTTTGTCGAGCCGAGTGGATGCGTGAAGCCGTTGATCTTATCGATCGAGCACGTTAGGACGTATTGATTAACGCTGCAGCCGTGGCGAGCAGCCAGCACAGTCACGGAGCGCTCCGCCCAAGTGGTCCATGAACTGCAAACTCAGACCCTCCGAAAAAGGGGTTTCGGTCACTTTTATGCGTTATGACGTACATCATTGGAATCAGCGTGACGAGGAGGTCTACAGTCAATTGATATCTATAGCTCAGGAAACGAGGTGACACACTGCCTTTAAGATCAGTAGATTCCAACTGGGCTGCCAGCGGGCTGAGTGAAGGGAGCGCTACTATGTATTCAAGCGATGCGAGCGAGCGGTCACATACCAGCGCGGTTCAGCGAGTCCTGCCAACCTGCCGAGTTCGAGTCGCAAGGGACGTTAGTCTCAGCCAGACTACCTACAAGATCTTCAGCGATTTACATAAGATGCGGTTAATCGGTTAATCCAACTCTTTCAGCTTCTTCCAATCTTTCAACTTTCTATCAGATCTTGACTATTTTCCGTCTTCCCACAATCCTTCTGCTACCAACACATTAGTACTAAGCCACTTCATATTTCCCAAAGCACAATCGATATTAATACCATACTAAAACACAAGAACAAGCGGGTCGAGTTATAATCGGCCCGGTCAGTCCCAGTTTGGGACAGAAAAAATGCACGCGCAGGTTTTTTTTTTCAATTTTGGTGCACCTTGTATCTAAGGATCACACTATTTGTTTGTTTATGTTACAAATCGAAAAAAAGGAATATCGCATTAGAAAGAGATAGTAATACATTCGATTGATCATAAAACAAGTGGTTAAAGTATTGTTGGCCGCTTGAAGAGTACCACAGTCGGATTCCCCCAGATGCAATAGCGAGGATGAGGAAAGATGATTTTGAAACTCACCCTCATCGTGTCTTTCGGCGTTTTGCAACTTTTGGGCGACGAGCATCCTTTCAACGGGACTGGTCGAGCTGCCGAAACAGTAGATGAAAGTGCGACAAAAGTGTGAGAACAGCAACCGCACTCCTGTAAAATATGAAGCATGAACGAGTTACAGGGACTTAGAATGAGCGTGCTATCGCGGTTACTTCGTGATTTCAACGAGATTCAACGGGGTCAGAATAGCCTTTCAAGTTATGCTCCCTCCTATTCTCACAAAGTTTGGAAGTTTTTTTGTTTTATGACACTAGTTAAAGACCAGGGAGAAAACGTTATGATCTAGCCTCTTCGTTCCATCCATGCAAGATGCAATGGCCAGTGTGAGCGGACGCATGAAAAAGCATGAAGTCACACAGAATGAAATGATCGCTCTCTACGGAAATGCATTGTACGATCCAGGTAACCAGTGTTCCAGCAAATCGAACGGTTCCTTTTGCATTTACGATTCATTTAGGTGTAAATGGATTGTCGAATGACGCGCGTGAGAAAATGCTGGCAGCTCGGGGTCTGATCAGCAAGTCTCTTCTTGAACGTTACCAACAGGACGAGGATCCAGAGATCCGACTCGGAACGTTGTACCTGGATGTGTATACTTATGCTAAGGTAAGAGGAGAGCCAGTGGGTATGTCACTTATAAAACTCACTCCGTCCAGGTGCACGCCATAACTACGGCAGAAAACATGCATCTACTGAACATCTTCGACATTATTGCATCTGGCAAAGAGCTCATCGCGGAAAAATGGAGTGCAACAACGACGGGAGCAGCTGGAACCAGCACAAACAATCCAAAGGATACATCTTAAAGAAGCTGAGAAGCTGTTAAAACATTGACGACCGCACGACCTTGGAGTGGCCGCCCGTTACCCTGGAATACAGGAACTCAGTTCATCTCATCAATCTCAACAGTCTTATTTCTTCCCCTAATACTCATCTAACAACACTCATAAATCGGCAATTAAAGAAATGAATATCATAATGCTGATCAAAATTGCAAACGCTGGGAAAATATGGATCTTGAAAAAAATTCGAGGGCGTGCTTAAATGGGCACGATCACCAACTATGTAATTGTATGTAACTTGGTTCAAACATCAAGATTTGAATGAATTACTTTTCAGCTTGACCTCTACATCTGAAACTTTTCAGTGGAAACATCCGGGATAAGCAAACTACCAAAAGTGTGCACACAACGTAAGCGCGGCCGGATTCGTCATAAGTTTTACAGACAGGGAAAGTCACGATACCGTTTTGAACGTAACTTTGTCTGGACGTATCGTTCACAAAAGATGGGAGGAAAAGCTCGAAAAAAAAGAGCAGAAAATTCATTGAGCTGCATGGACTTGACGTGCATGGAAAAAAGTATGGTATGGCAAATGCACACAAAAGACGCACATGCACCGCTCTGGCTAGCTTTTCCACAGAAGCCATCATTGTCAATGAAATCAGCAGGCACAGAAGCCCAAAGCAAAATTGTATTCTGAGAATTAACGACAAATAAACTATCTTCTTAGATTGTTGAAAAATCGGTGTCGGATGTTCACGGCTGAGCACGGATTGCATCAACTCGGCTAAAACAAAACAAAGTCGATGCGAGATGAAGAAACAAAAAACGAGTAAGAAATCGTTTGAATTAGCACATTTTCACCGCCTTCTATTTAAACGACTTCTTCAGATGTGAAAATAGCTTATTGAACCCTAATAAATCAGCATATGTATATGTGCAGAAAACTGAAGTCTGTGCGTGCGTGCGTTCTTTTGTGTTTATGAAACGAATACATCTCGGAGGATTAACCGATCCCGGCCAAAATTGGTACATAAGCCTTTCAGTGGACGGACAAGGCCACAGCGTACTTTTGTCCCGAAGCCATTGATTCTCGCCATTTTTCCTCTGAATGGATGCCTATTGGGGTTCTTCAGTGAACACGAATTTGATGCCTACTTTACACGCAAACCCCAATTTGTTGATTTTGGTGAATTCCCCACTTTTTCGGAGAAAATAGCGAGAAGGAAGTGTTTGAAGGGGTCTGAAGGTCCGATTTTTTTCTTCGGCATGCCCTTTCAAAAAGGTTGCTTTGGTTCTTCAACATGGTGTTCACCAAAGTAATGGGGTTTTTAGATGAATTTCTCCATTAGTAATTCATCGGCATCGTGTAGTGTGGAGTAAAATTGTAGCGCGAAGTAATAGAAAACATGTCGTCTAGTTTTCGGGAAAAATGTTTCAACTGATAATTGGTAATTATACACACTGTAGATCACCTGCATCACCTGTTCACGTACTAAAGACTAATGGTTGGGAGAATTTATTCCGATAATAACAACCTGCAATAATAGGACCGATTAACAAAAAATTTTCTCTCCTTCCGGAGATTCAGGTAGGTGCTGGTGCGGTAGGCATCAAAGGCACATCCTTCTTTGGTGGGTTCTTCGAATGACGTCGGAAAGCTTCCCTGAAAGCTGAATTAAAAGATTGGTTGAGGGAAGTAGTTGAAATATTTGTGGTGTGAGAGCGTATAGGAACGTACAAAGCAAACTGAATACTCTTCATCAACCCAACGTGAGCTTTACGTTTTGCAGGAAGGTCACCTTCTTCGTATAAAGGGGCTCCGCTGTCCCTCATTGTGGTTTCGACAAATCCTGAAAAGAAGGACACTGGCATACAGGTAGCATTGCGTGGTCGACCAGACGATCGATTATCGAATCACTCGTTTGGGATCTATCATGAGCGATAGCGCTTACAAGAGGAAGGTGGCAAGACTCACGAATTATGAGCTCGTGGTCCAACGGTATGTATTCGTTGAGCCTAACTCGTACACGGGCAGTGACCAGCGGCCGATTGTTTTCGTAGAATGCCTAAAACAAGAACACGCTTTCTTACGCTCCTTTAGGAATGCTCATAACTTAGAGAGATCCGATAGGAAGAGTTTTTCATGGCCTAGGCCGAATTTCTCGAGAAACATGCAGTTCTCTTCACAATCAACGTTGTGGCAGCGATTTTCGGGGCTAGCAGCTAAAGTTCGTGCTGCTAGCAGCTAAAGTTCTGAATTTTTAGGCATCAAAGGGATAGTGCAGCCAGAAAATAAACATGTGCAATAGAAGAGTGCCGAAAGAGAAATGACGTATGTCTACTGAGTCCATCTGAAGAATTGAAACCAGGACAGGTAGTGTCCATTTCGAATAGGAAAGGCTGGATGCGACCGTTCAGGAGAGTGGTCTTGTTCTGGAGTACACTCTTGCTGACTAAGTAATATAAGTGTTTTCCATGACCAGTACAAGCAGAAAAGCTGAGTGAATCCACAGAAGAATTTGCACGTCGTTCCAGTCGCTTCCCAAAAGTTCTAGGAAATATGCACTTTTTGGCATCACATTGCACTAGGGATTACATAATTTTACTCTCCGTTTCAATGTTTTTTCGTTAATGACATTGCTCCTGAAAAAAAGCTACTAAATGCATACTGCTATGCTATGAAAGTAACTAGTAGTAAAAGATTAAATGGAACAGTAGGAGTTTGTCTGCAACCAGCACATCAAAAACGTAGCAGTCGTAGTACAGTGATAACGGATAAAATCTGTACTTTATGAGGACCTGGATAGCAAATCATACCGAAATCTAAATTTAGTAGACTTGTTAAATGTGGGTGTAGGTCGTATGGCGCGATTCTTCGGCTGGCACTATAGAGATGTTGAGTCTGGGGCGCGCTACTACCACCCGATTATGGTCATGTGTCGCGGTTTGCCTGGATCTGCCTGGCAGAGCAACTCGGCCACCCATTCTTCATTATCCTACCGTGGGAGAGAGCGTATAGAGTTGCAGATGACTCTATGTAACGAACCTCTGAAACAAGGTTTTTATTCTATTGCGTAGCACTCTTACATAGAACTGGTAGAGAATTCATCTTTACATAGACCAAATTGACGCCAAATATTAACCTTTAAAGTGTCATTTCTAGCACCCCTGAAATATCCAAGAATTTCAGAAGTCCAGAAATTCAGGTAATTCGACAATACATTCACTTGGATGTTCAGATAAGCCTGATATTCGAAACGTCCTTTCATCCATACACCTTAAAAACCACCATTCACTCTAGTTCAACGCTCTTCTCTAGGGTCGGATGATGGTCGGATGGACGAGTTGCCCTGCAGGCAGATCCAAGCAAACCGCGACGCATGACCGTAATCGGGGGTAGTAGCGCGCCCCCTACTCAGCCTGCCTATAGTGCCACCCGAAGAATCGCGCCATACGACCGCCCACCGTTAAATGTTGCAGTATCAGGAGTGAAGGGCAAGTTACCCTCCTCTTGACCTTTTCTTACTTTCTGAGACTTTTTGCATTATTCATGCATTCAAGGATAAAAAATCATCCCTTTTCGAATTGTGAACAGCTTTAGTTGTTCTTTTTTTGGTAGGTTCAAGCACAAAACAGCCGGGAATGGTAGACCTACCGATACTACAATATCTCGGATGAATTGCTCAAAGAACTGTTTCGACTCTTTGGCGCTATCAATGTTGAGATGACTTGTAGTCAGTTGAAGTCGAAGATATATGTCCGCAATGTCGCAACCTGCGATTGAGAAATGAGCAGTTAAAGTAGACCACGTAATCGCTCAAAAAAAAAACTGCACAAATACCAGGGCCAAATTCGGAGGCAGGAATTTTCCACGTTCCCGACGCTGGATTGATGTTCATAGCTCCGAACCTATTTGCATAGTGAGGCTTCCTCTCCCGACCCTCGTTTGTGATTTGTTTCTGCATTGATGTCAACGCTTGCGAAGCTGTCTTAGCCTTCCTTTCCAATTCATTGAGCTGCAAAAATACGAAGTATGATATGTGAACATCTGTAGATACACGAGGTCATTCTAAAAGAGAAAAAAGAATGAACACTTTTGCATAAAACAGCGAACAGTAGCACGCGCAGAGCTAGAAAGATGCGCCTTGTACGCAGGGAACAAAGGAAATGGCTGCTGTACGGGGCAAATCATGGCGGACTCAAGGTCTGACTGCGGTGCAGTTTTCGGCATTTTCTCTACTAAGAAAAGCTTCTCTGACAACAATAGAAAGAGGCCTGGCGGAGATAACCCCAAACCAGGTCAAGAGACCGACAGAGGCATGAATTTTCTTAAATGACCGAGCAATTCCAAGCAAATTCTGCATAATTAGCACATGATTTTGTTGGAAGAACTTTCTTAATGTTCCAGCATCACGGGGATAAACTGAAGAGATCATTGGATGACAACAAGAACACCGGCAAATTTCACGAATTCTCTGGCAATTTCAGGAATTTTGCTGCAAATTTCAGACTTTTCATGAATATTTCGGGATTCTAGAGAATTCCCTAGAATTTTTCGGAAGACTACGCTTCTTCTGTAGCATTTTTCGTTGGGTGTTATTTCCATGACAGATGAGGAACATGACTTTCGTTAGAATGATCTAAACACCTCTCTTCATAGGTAATTTGTACCAGATACGGCCTTCTAATCACGAATGAGCTAATCTGAGTACAATGCAATTCCTGTGCCTTTTGTCAAGAAATTTCCACGAAAATGATTTGCACTGCACAGAATTTGTGAAATAAAACTAAGTATAAATGTGCTACTGTAGTTTTTTTCTTCGGAGTGGAAGGAGGGGTTGCTGAATTACTGACATTAGAAAACTGTTAGCGAAAAACACCCAGTCTAGTACACTTTCTTAGGACCAAATAATGCAAATATGTATGCCTAGCCCTTTTATTATATGTAAAGTTACAGTTCTTTTTCCTACATCTCGAAAATGGAATATTCACTTATTTTAATATATCCATTCAACTCACCTTTAGAGCAATTGGTATCATCGTTTTTACTACCGATGCGCAGTTCTTTTCTCCGTCCCTGTCGAAGGAAATTGCCTTCCGTATCATTTCGCAAACGTCAATTTGTGCGGAACGACGATTTTTGAACATCGACTGCAAATGTTATATCTTCACACTATTATAGATATCGGCAAGTATTTTCAAGTATCTGCAAGTATTTTCAATAACATTGGGTATCTCGCACAAGCACTAAGCTCTCTTGGACAATCCAGAACATATTTCTTATTATTATTTTTAAGATATACCAAACTCACCGCTAGGGTAGCATTGTCGAAAGGGCGTCTTTTGTACAAATTGATCAAATTGTCAACCATTTGCTCATTGAAAACCGTTTTTTCGTAGTGGCTTATCCTAAAGATCTAGGTTGTTTGGACAAATAACTGAATGAAACATATCCCCTTAGTCTTAGCAGAGGTGTAGCTTTCTTCGAGAACCAAGAAATGGCGAAAGTGTTATTGTTGTTGGATAAAAGTTATCCGCAATATATACTTCATCGCCTCCAAAAAAAAAAAGAAAGGAGTGAGAACTCACGACTGATACGCGTCCTCGACCTCCGCCAAACTATACTCTGTTGAATGCCCGTCGTTTGCAGCATCTGGTTCTTTCCTATATTCCCAATGTTCCTCAAATGCATTATCAATGCAAACCTTAAACAGTATCACTTACTTAATTAACACCGAATTCCCATTCTCGGAAGAAGAACTGGGAGTCATGCAAACATCTTCTCCATCATCTGCAGTTTCTGAAAATACCAGATGTAAAGCCGCATCCAGAAGGGTTACCAGCTGATGTGATCTAACCATAGCTGTCGAGGATCTCCTCTTTCGTGTCCGTGATGGCCCGCGACGTTAACGGCACCACCTTGGGTGGATCTTCGAACAATGGATGAATTGTAAGCTTGTCTTCACCTTCCATCTACAAGGTGGTAAACATGAAAAGGTACTCAGAGATTCCGGGACGGCAAACGCAGGCCGAACGCAGGCCGAACACGTTTCAACAGCAGTTACACCGCGAATTGAAAGCTTATTTTGTCGCCCTATGAGCTGCGTTCGCCCCTGGAAGGCTGTGTTTGGGGGGGGGGGGGGGGAGGTGTCGTCGGTCGCTACGTACGTACGTACGTACGACGGTACGTCGACGTACGTACGTACGGTACGGGTCGGGTCGGGTTCGGT
>KN726672.1:0-14312 GCA_000816745.1 Ancylostoma duodenale
CGAACCTGCACATCTTGGAGCCGGGAGGCGCACTGCTCCACGCTGTGCTGGCTACCCACCACGGCTTCTGTATACCGCTGGAATCAGCGTTATGAGGAGATGCAGAATCCTTTGTAAGCTCAACCACGAGAATGAGGTGCGCTCCTGCCTTTGAAGGCTCATATTGATGATATCAACAGATTCTCGATCTCCTTTCAGCAATGTGAGTCAGCAGTCGCAGGATTGACAAAAACCCCGTTCTTGATAGGGTCGAATTATCTGCCCTTGGAGCCCGGAGGCGGATCGCTCCAAGCTGTGCTGGTTGCCCGCACTGGGTGCAGAGTTGGCTAACAAGTCTTGGCCTGTCTAATCGATAATATCATAGCTTCACACATCAATTTGGTACGGTAAACTGTTACAAAGCCAGTCCCAGAAAACGTGATTAGAAGTCGTTTTGAAACATTTCATGTATACCGCTGTTATGAATGAGTCGAGGATATTCAGAATCTGCTATTACCTCAACATGTGGGACCCTGCCTTCAAATATGTAGCGTGAGATGAGCGGATACGAAACTTTTCAAGACCGTCGGCAACGGTCCAGAGAGGAGAGTGGTCAAAAATGACTGGGCAACGAATACTGGAAAGCGGATAACGGCTAAAGATTCATGCCACAGGACTTAGTACTAGGAGGGATAATAGCTGCAGCCGAAACAAAAGCCATCTATGTATCGGAAACCGTCTTTTAACTCATTAACCTTTTAACCCAAGAATAAAGTAAAATCTAAAGTGAAATGTGAAAGAAAACGCCCCTATATACATAGCACAAATATGTATTTTCTGACGATTGACTCTCAGAAGAGGTGCAAAAATAAGCCACTGGTTTTTGCTTTCTCGGAATTGTTATCCAGTACTAAAAGCCCTGATAATATAATAATTCGGATAACGGATAGGTCAAAACCTATGGATAACGAATCAACAGATAAGCGGATACGGGTATTCCGCTCAGCCCTAGTGTGCAGCCCACGCACACACGTGTTTTTTTTTTGTGTATGGTTTTTTGTACGCTGTGATTATGTGTTGCGACCGAAAGCGACATTTCATCTACAGTTTGCTTATGGAGCGGAAATTATGCTATTTCACGAGTTTATCAGTGTGTTCTAACATTCATGCATATACATTTACCTTCCAACCTTGAAATGAGGTCCAGATCACTTGTTTCTATCCGTTTTCGGCACTGTTTCCACATATTAGTCAAATCCGGAGCGCTTGCCATGAGAAAGCTAAGCTGTAGGATCAGTTCTCGGCAGTACCAAATGCTAGTGAAAGTAGGGCCTCTGGCAAATGAGGCGCAAACAGTGCTGTGAGGAATGTCCAGCATTGCTCAGAGAAGTTGCAACATGCAATTAGGATTCCCAAGCTATCATATCAGGGAGTGTCCCCCACTATGCCGACTTTCGCTGAAAGCGAGCCCTTACAAATTAGATTGCATGAAAAAATCAGCATCTAGTTCGACGTTGGAATTTTCTCCAATTATCTTCGTCACTCGATTATCCGCGGCGTGGAAATGAGCCCAGTATTTCTTCAGTTCTACGCAGTTTTTCCTCGGAAAACAGCACACACCGCAGATTTTTTTCTGCCACTGGTGTCTTGCCTGGAAATCACTGTAGACTTATGGAGCTTCTAAGGAAGTGTCGACGCAAGCCCATATCAACCCAACGGAGCGCCATCCCGTATACTCCCGAAAAGGACCACCAGAGCAGGGAAATGTTACTTCATTGCTGCCAGAGCTGCTACGCGCCAACGGGTCGCTTTAGCCCTGACAGAAAGTCTTCTGGAGAGTGTAACTTGTGCATATTCGGTCATCACGACATGACTGTCTCATCAACCATTTCTCCTTTCGCGCCAATGGCTCGCCTAACATTACTACGGTCTCCGAGTGTTCAACCCAGCGTCGATGGATCCTATAATCCACTCTGGTGATTCTACGTGCGTAGTCTGTTAATTTCTCGATAAATTCCAGTAAACCCTCGTATAAATCCTGCCTTTCATTCTCAGCCGTCCCCATACAAAACAGGTCCAGCTTTTGTTGCGGATTTTGCTAGGTTTGTGCGAAAGAAAAGTCGTTCCGTTGCTGCTCAAAGCGGTACTGAAGCCAGCAGGACGGAGCGATGAAAAAAAAACACTAGCAGAACTTAGATAGGAGCGTCCACTGTGTCCTCACTATGTGTTCTGCGGCGTTCGAAGGATGATCTGATTTTTTCTCCACCTGTAATTCGCGGGAAGATGTCTTTGAAGGTCTTCAGCAGAAAATCCTCGTTTCTGCAAATCCATCCTCACTTTTGAAGAAAACTACCCCATTTGGACAAGTGCTAATTTTTACCTACTACGCTTGCTTGGGCTGCAGTAATTTTCTTCTTTGAAAACGACATTCACGAAAGCCAACGAACCCACTCTAGGGGAGACTTGGTCCTCATCACCCCCACCCACATCGTAAAGTTAGCCTTACATCATCATAGTTCCCTGAACTTGGGAAATTTCCCGAGAAGCTCCCTTACTTGAGGACAACAAAGTGCTCCAGCCACAATCGGCAGACATTACTTTAACGGCTACGCTGATGTGACCACTTTTTCGAAGATCTGAGCATCTGAGCATGGATCTGTACTGAATCTGAATAGATATCACTAACTATGCCTCTCTCTCTCTTACTATGTCTTTATACTCCTGTATAAACGTCCTGTATTTAAAGGACAAGGCGCGCATTCATGGAGCCGGTTGGGCTCCTGTTCAGTGCTTGGGAAAGCTTGTGCTGTGCCCTGGATGCCAGGCGCGGCCCTATCCCAACGCAGGAGTTCAGTTGTTGCCACTCATAATTTGTGTTTTAGGATTGCTGTATATTAGTAATTTCTTGGCTAAATTCCTTTCATATTCTCAATCCAATATCCCGAAATTTAAGTGGAAACTGCTAATGTATGATGCCCACCGCAGCCATATCTTGCAACTTTTCAGTGATGTTTGAAGATGTTGAACAGTGGTTCATTGAGGTTCGGGGTCCCTCGCATAGTTATGCGCTCCTCATAGGTTCTCATAAAGGAGCTCAAAGGAGTTGGTAATCGAACTAACCACGTCCATGCGGTCGTGTTCTCGCGCTTTGCTCTCAAGGGCACCCTTTCGCGTTGAAATAGATGCACTTGGCGCACTACTTGCGGGTACTGCTCCATTAAAGGAATTAGTCGAGCGTGCAAAAACAGCCTCTACTTGAAACAATTACACTAATTAAGACGGGACCGCTCTCGGCACCTTACTTCGACCAGGAGCTGTTTTCCTAGTTCCTGTCGATGTTAGGCCGTCTGATAAAGACTTGAAACTTTTATTGAACTACAGCACAAGGCCGAGCTCACCTCTAGGTGAGGAGCCTGCCCCTGCGTTGCCTGCCCGGCCGTCGAGCTCAATGATGTCGTGGTGTGAATTTTGCGTGCAGTCGTAAAAGGCCTTAAGGACCTCCTCCGCTTGGCCTTTCACATTTCATGCATGCTTCCACTACATATGAGCGCCCAACGCACCATGAGACCATCTGCTCGACCTCAACTAATTGTCCCCATTTTTACCGAGGCAGCCGCTACTCCAAAAAAGCCTGGCTCCTATTAACACTTGCTCTTCGGGGCGTCACATCCATTTAAGTAACAGTTCGACATGAGCATTTTTCTTGCGAGGAAGTACATCGCCTGATTGTCTTTCGATTTGTCGAAGTCCTTCTCATTAGATCCACCTTAAGAGACGAGTGAAATCGCCGTGGGAGTCAGCATTCCAGACCCCGTCACTGCTACCGACGGATTCACCGACTTCGCGAGTAACTCGATTATCACATGCAAATCGGTCGAGGCTGATTCTCGTTATTTTCATTGCCTGTTAGTTGCTGAGTACAGAGTCAGTTCGCACGTCTCAACGTATCTGTTCGTCTACCCACAAGATCCATACGTGTGTGCTCGATAGACTCATGGACGTCTCCTTCTGCACCGGGATTCATAAATGTTCTCGGGAATTTTTTGCCTTTCCCGCTATGCCACAATTGACGAGTTTCTCGGTTAAGATAGCTGCCCCTCACTTCCATTACAGAATTAATTTTCCTTTTGTTGAGAAAATTACCCATAAATTTGCCTATTTTTATTGATAGGTTGGCCCATTCTAGGTTTCAGGTAGGTTGACGCCTTCCTTGGGACGTTCATGAATCCCACCACTGTTTGCAGAATTGTTGGGTTACCTACTTATTTGGTTCTTAGTTGCTGTGAATAGTTGAGAAGTTGTCTTGAGAGTTGAAAAAGGGACTCAGAGTTGAGCATAAATATGGATGCAACACCACATTATCTTTATTATTTATTATTATTCCCACTTTTTTCTCGACATACAAATTCATCCTTTTTTTATCTTATTTATCCATTCGTTGTGATGCGCTATATGTTTTACTTCATCCTGATCTCTTTCATCGGATTCATTGTTGGTGCCAGGCAATACTCTCGGGGCCACACTTAGGTGGACATTTCAGAAGTAAATTGGCAAGAGAGGGGAAATAGCGTGTCACTAAGGCTTGTTTCTTTTATTTTCAAGGAGACAATAATTAAAATAGGTTTAAACTGCTACTGAGTTTCCCTACCCTCCGGTCAAAGTTAAGCTGGATTTCAAGGTCAGCAGCTCACGTTTTCCTGAATTTTACACTGCAGCTGGATCGAATTTCATTTATTAATCGGAATAATTGAAGTACGATACGCTAATATAATTCAGATTTTGTCTAACAACTGACCAAACACACAAAAACTGTTCCAAGGAACTTCTCGGTATCCTGAAATCCTTTGGTCCTCTGCAGCACCGGGTTTTCTGGATTTTCCCATCTCTGCATTTTCATGCTGCTACATTTCTGCACTGCTCCGCCAAGAAATAGCGGAGGCCTCTTTTAGGCTTCAAGCACCCAGAGGTGTCCCAAAAACCTCGTCTCCAACCCGTCACTTCGATGAGTTTTAGCAATATTAATGCTAAGATCTTCAAACAATTTGATGATTTTTCTTCAAAAGTCTATGAACTTGCCTTCTTTCTAACACTCGACTTGAAGTGCTCTTCAACTAAATACTTTGTATAGATAGTTTTATTCATTAAATTAAGTAATAACTGCACCGCGTCTAGCAAGTATTTTCTTCATTTTTTCGCCAGCTCTTACTTGGAAAGGAATTACTACTTCTACTGATATGTAGTGTGATAGCAATCAAAATGACTTCAATGCTCAATGCTTCCCTTGCATTTATTTGTTGTGATTTCCTAGTTATTATTCTGCACACATGTTTCATCATTTTCGAGATCTGCAGACACCCTCGCTTTTCAAAACAACTCGACAACTTTTAAAAACACGAACAATAAACCCCTGTTCAGAGCTACATAAGTCCTTTTCCACAAAATTATTGAGTTCCTGCATCCCCGCTGCTTTTTGCTAGGGCCAAATAAAAACCGATTAAATCATTAATTAATTCATTAACTCAGAACCCGATTCAAAAAATTCAAATACCCGAAAAGAGGGAGCTTTAAAGCCTCTCTTATTACTCCTCAAGGGTTGTACTTCCCGCACTCTTTTAGAAAATCTAAAAAATTTCAACTTATTCAAAGTTGAATTTCTGAATTCGAGTGTTTCTCATGCATTATTCAGTCCTAAGTACCCTTGTTACCACACTCAGGAACCGTTCGATAGAGTGAGAACCGCCAAATGCGTTCTGAACAGCCACCCACATCTTCAACTTGAACGTACGCTTCTTTATTTGATTTCTGGGCTGAGAATAGAAGTGGGACAGGGACAAGCGTGTGATAATACATGACGATAAGTGACTATTTGCAATGTAAAGAAGAGGTGGTGTGGTCGCAGGGAGAGAGGGAGCGGGTGGTCGTGATGTGGGGGAGAGGAATTCTCATGCAATCGTTGGAGTAGTCGTTATTGAGCTTAGCAACATGTACATACATAAAGGGAAGCAGGAGAATGCGAGCGAAATCTTAGTTCTGCCTGGTGAGAGGCGAGTGGCATGGGAGGTTATTCCTTATCATCACCATGCCCTTTTTCCCTCTTGACTATCGATATTTTGTAAGAGTCTTGCTGGAGGTGTTCACAAGCATCTTATGACAAACTGATGCTTGTGAGTTTTCTACGCCGACGCGTTGCTGTAGGATGTGATTCATGTACATGAGAACGTAATTCCGAATGCGTATCGTATCTGAAAGCGAAGTCATTCGTAATTGTAAACGTAAACATGCGGGAGGTGCACTGGCAGCCACGTTCCCTGATTGGGTCCTGAAACCCAGTAAAGGGAGAAATAACAAGAATGAAGACGTTTTATAGTGTTTCCATTGATCTGCATCGTATTTCAACGAAAGGTATCTAACCTTTGTTAGAGAACCCTGTTAGGTATTGTAGCCCAGTAGCCATTGTGCCAAGCTTCCTAGAGCCCTCTTTCGTTACTCACCCCAACGATGCCCTTCTGCCCTAGTCCTTCGCCGACTTCGAGGTACGTTGCGGCTTTTCTCTTTCCGGTGGCGAAGTTGCTTTTGGTTATGTGAGGGCATTGTGAAGGAGGTCTTCAGCGCATGCATCATTCATGCTCGTGCTAACAACCGTCCGAAATCCGCGCCAGCGCAACGCCCATACTCGACCTTTCACACCCACCACGGCCCCATCATCCGACGAACTCACGGACGTCGTCAGCCCCATTCCGGTGACTGGGAACTGTCACAGCAAGGACAGCACTTCGGCACCAGGCAGAATTAGTCCCATCGAGTCGAGCAGTCAGACGAATTGTAGTCGCCGTTCGCATCGGTTGTAGCTCATTAGTGTGGGGCTGGCGTGGGAAGAGCGAAACTCTCCTGATTATTCCCATGTACACCTCAACAACACTCCCACTATCCGCTCGGATTGCTGCCAGAAGGCTTGCCGTTTCTCTTCGATAAACGCATTCGGGTTCATTTCGTAACCAAAAGAAAATCCTTTCAGGGAGGATCATCAATTTGTTGTCTTCACTATTTGCATGAATCGTTTGCCTTCCACTACTATGTGGTTATGAGATTTTTTTATCCCACGTTATTATTGTTATGTGGTGCTTCTTCTTACATGAAGATTGTCTGGATGCACATTCATGCTTAACTATTAATCTGTAACCACCTGCCAGCAAACATTCAGTGAACATATTAGCTTGATCCGAAGTTTTGCACCATTACCACCACACCTTTCTTCCAGGAAATACAACATTATTGTTTATGGATGGAAGCTGGTCCACCAATTCCTATAGAGGAGAAGTGCAGAACAATCTACCACATTCTATTACCAAAGAAATTTGATTCAAGACCAAGATATTCTGGATCGAAAAATAAATGTTGGTGCAAGATTTCCGTACCAATCTAATAGCTTAGACTGGTGCGACCTCCTCAAGAATATTCATGAAACTCGCCACTGATCCTCACCGGTGTTATAGAAAGTGCATGATATTACCTGAACATTTCGGTTCATTTTCAGTAGACGCTTCTGAAAACTTCTTTCAGCGGTTTTTACGTAGTTTGAAGAGGTGCAGCCATTCCATCTGATAAAGTGAGCCTTGTGCTGCTCCTATTCTGTCCTTTCCTTCATCTTTCCTTCATCTTCTCTGCATTCATGTCCTTCAGCTCTTCGAAACGTCTGTGACTTCCTGCTTCGGCGTTTTCAGACAACTAGTGCTCGCTTCCCTTCTCTGCTCTTCACTGCTACTGCATCCACAGGCATCTGACTTTTCTCTGAAGCTGCTAAGATATCGAGGGTTTCTACTTCGAATTTCACAGATCGGGAGAGACTCCATGGTCACCCGTCACTTTATAGTATAGCTGTACAAGTGATCGGGGACGATAGAACGATTTGTAAAGTTACCCAACTGCTCCGGACCTTCCAACGTTTCAGATCACCTTCGTTGGGCATCGGTTATTCACTCCTATCTTGCCTATTTTTATGCTTAACGTCCTACTGGGCTGAGATTCATTAAACGCCATGCGAACAAACCAACCAGTGGCCATTGGCGATTGGCTCTAACAACTAACATAATGGAGGCACAGAGTATGGAGGTTATGAAGTCCGTATCCTGTTTTTGCCCATTTATACGTACATGAATCCCAGCCCTGAGTTTTGCAACTTCTTTGAGCCTCCCAGAAATCCTTGATAGTAGCTGACACCTGCTCGTGATTTGCTGATCTGCCGCGTCTTTCATGCGCCCGCCCACCGGACAGCACTCGGCTCGCATTCCTTGTCTTCCTGATGCTTTTAGGAATGCACCCATTTTGCCTTTCCTGAGCTGAAGATGCAAAATGCTACCGCGGATAGTAGTTTTGCTAATTGTCGTCAGGAACGCTGTACTCGGATATGTCAATCAAGGTGAGTCCCGTCCGCTTCTCCTGACCTTCTGGGATGCTCGGCGAAGAGCTGCGTTCCAGGGACAGGCAGCGGTCATCGATGCTATAGCTGTATGTCGCGATACTACGGTGTTACCTGGCAGTTCGCCGGCTATTCAAGGATCTACGTCGAGCCGAGGGCGTTCACCGATGCGTGCAGGTACGTTGCCCTTGTGTCCTCGTGAGTTCCACTTCGTCGGTGAAGTAATCCGTGCTTCAGAAATCCCATGGCTCGCAGTGCCGATGTGCCCTTTGCGTTCTGCGAAGACAGCTCCAACTGCATTACCATGGTGGAGGATCTGAGAATCGGTTAGTCAATCTTTCCTTTTCATCAAGTCATATGTTTCCTTATTTCGAAATCTCTCTTCTTTACATCCTGAATGGTGCCGAGCTCGATTTCCTTCCTCTTAATACATCTTTCTCAAGCAGTCCGTTTTTCTCTGAGAGCTCCTGAGAAAAAAGCCTAGGAAAGGAAATGTCAAGGATTAACGATGAAGTTTTGAATTTTTCCTTCTACAAAGGCTATTTGAAAGAGAGTAGCCTTATGCATAGCTTCCATTTTTTTTATCTCACTCACCGACCAAGATCTCCGGCGAATTTCCATAGCCTAACCCTAACTCTCTGAGATAACCGTGTGGTCATTTCGTGCTATTAACGACGTCGTAAAGGTAAACTTAACGACAATTACACAGGTGCTTTAGGCATTGTCCCCGCACGACCCAGGAAAACTCTCGCTGTGGAGGTTTCCAGAAATCAACGATACATGAACAGCTCACCATGCCTGAACATTCGTTATTCTGTGGCTTTCCTTCGGCTTTTCTGCCGTCCAACATGTCCAAATGTATCCTCCCTAATTATACTGCCATAATGTGATGTCACAATAAGCTGGCACCCGCTCGGTATACACGAGCATCAACGAGGGTAGGTGATCAAGATGAAGCTGATAGAAATCGTCCAAGTCTGGAGGGATCCGGATAGGCAGAAGCGAAGCTTGCATAAAATCTTTTGGAAGGTAAATCCCGAGCGTGAACTTGCCATGATGGACCAACCAAAATCCAGCTTCAGGACCTCAAATATGGCAGTCACACTTTTTCGAAATGTTCATACTTTCTCGAGTCTCCGACTCTCTCGAGTAATCTTTAATGGAATCTCAGTAATTTTCCTGAAAATGCACCACGGATCTTTTGTAAATCTAAACCTTCTCTAGATAACTGCTCGGATCTGCTACTCAAAATCTCTAGACTTTTCACTTTTACTGGAAACTGCTGAATGTCTGCTCGTTTTTTTCCGCCTCAGTCGTTTGCAGTCACATCATCTGTTGCCAGTTCGCATTTTGTAGCTGCGCTTTCTCGGTGAGTAGCAGTTGTCACCTGTTGCCAACCGCTTGTCCCCGACGCTTTTGACGTGTGATGCCTGAGGCCCGAGTGACAGGGCGCCGCCGCCAATTGGCCCGATCCAGGACAATTCGATTTCCCGTTCTCCTCAGTGAGCCCTTGATTCCTACTGTGGCACGGGGCTTCGGACGCCATCTTGGCGAAGCTCCGAGAAGCACTGGTTTGGAGGGGGGAGGGAGCTGACCTAATGCCACCATTAGGTCTTGTCTTGTAGCAGATGCTATCGCGCAGTTTATTTAAGGTAAAACGAGGAGGAAGACGCTGGGAGAGGACAGTGGTGACTTTGGTTAGCATACCCGATATGATGTTGAACAAATAAAGTTGATAACAGATACCAATACTTCCATTCTGTGCTCTTGGGTAACTCAAAATTTAGTAGTGAACTGCGTTGGTTTTCACTAAGCTACATTCATAGTGCATCGGAGTCCGATCCGATTGGATTAGAAAACATACATATCGATCCTTATTCGTACCTATCCGACGAGAGTCGGTACGTATCTTTTCTTATCCAACCGGATCGGACTCCGATGCACTATAACTACAGCTTTAGGTTGTTCAGGATGCCTGCGGAGTGGCTTCAAAAATTGCAGGCTTGTAAGTAGTAAAAGGTCTCATAAAAAGATACTGTCATAGCTCTCAGGAGGGATTCAATGTTTTGTGATGCTCGTCCAGAAGCAAATTAATAACGCCACAGCACCAAAACTCCTGATATTGTGACGCAAGGTACCTTCTTGGCTCGTGACGCAACTATCGAACATCCCCTCGCGACGTCTCCTTTTTTTAAGAAGCAGGTGCAGAAAAAAAAGGAAACCAGTGTTATTTATAATGCACATACTAAACAATGCTTGGGAGAATATGTATTGCAAAGTATGAAGAACCAGCGGTTTTTCTTGTGGAAAGGCTTGTAACGTTCTGATATATCACTAAAGATTTTCGTACAGTCTGCACGTTTAGGGCCGACCCAGGTGACTGCTGCGATTCCATTCTGAAGGAGGAGTTGCTCCAAATGGGGATTAGCTCTAGCTTTTAAAAACTATTCCTGAAACAGTGCGCCTTTCTAGGAAATTTGCGCACATGTGCTGATGCTAACGGAGACCACAATGTGTGTAAATTCTCTCCTCAGTGATGAAAAGTAGACACTCTATTCGGTTTCTTTCTCTTCGACTCTACCTGTTAGAGCTGCAGAGCCTCGATACTATGTTAGAGGCATTTTCTCTATTGTTTGCCTAGTCTCTCTGTGATGAGTGCGCATGCCATGAGTAACCAGCGAAATGTACGGCGCATCGCTGTAGGACCCTACGGTTTAGTTTTGTCTATTCACTAGTCATTGCTCGACTGTGCCTGTGCTATTGCTGGTCAATAAACCATCGAAGCTCGTGGATCGCGGATACAACAACTGGCGATCAGGTTGAAGAAGTTGGATCATCTACTGAGGACCAACTCCACGCCGACTTCAGAATGCCGAGCTCCTCCCAGGCCATGGAGTCTGAACAAGCTCCAAGATGGCTCGAGGAAGTACTCCAAGTGCAAATGCAGCACTTGCAGCTTCTCCAGCAGCAAAACCAGAGAATTGCGGACCTGGTTTCTATGCTGGTCGAGAAAGAGAAGGCCTCGACCAGCGCTGCCGACGTCACGTTACCCGCACCCAGGGTCGATCCTTACGGAGACCTCGTGCGCGATCTCCCCACGTTCAACTACGAAGGGGATGAAGACGAGACCTTCAACGCGTGGTACACGCGCTACGGTCCCGTGGTAGACGATCGAGGGAAAGCGCTATCCGATGATCGGAAGCGGAACCTCATCGTTGAGAAGCTGGATAAGGCAACGTACAAAACGTATTCCGAGCACGTTTTGCCTCTGAAGCCCCAGGAAATCGATCTAGCTACCACGATCGAGAACCTGCGTAAAGTCTTTGGACCAATGAGGACACTCATCCGCCGCAGATATGAGTTCCTACAGTCCAAATGTCCGCCACTGATCGGCGCGTACGTTCCCTACCGTGAGTTTGGGAACATGATCAAGAGGAAGTTCGAAGACGCTTCCATGAAGGACGTCGACAGCGACACCTTGAAGTGTCTCGTTTTCCTCTCGGGTCTTACCGATCCGTCTCATTCAGAAACGCGCCTACGGCTTCTGAATCAGTTGAATCGACTGAAAGAAACTGACCCAGCTCCGCTGCTCGATGATTTCATCAACGAGTGCGAGACGTTCGTAACGCTACGAACGGATAACCGAGCAATAGAGAGCAAAGAGGTCAATGCAGCCTATCAAAGGAAACCGGCGAAACAAGACAAGAAGCATCCGTACTCGCCGAACAAAGGTTTCCGCTATCGTCGTCAACCAAGGGACCACTCGCTGCATTCACCCTCGCGCAGTGAAAGAAGTGCATCTCCGGCCAAGAAGCATGGGACCAAGAGGCCGAAACGGAAACACAGATGCAGGAACATTGCCGCGAGCGCTCACGGGGCACGCACATACCTGAAAGTGCGTCTAAACGGTCATCCCACGCGTCTTCAACTCGACACTGGTGCAGATATCACAATGATATCTCGTCGAACGTGGGAAGACATGAATTCACCTAAATTGGATCGCAGCACCACTACTATCAGAACTGCAGACGGATCCGCCATGAACATCCTTGGATCATTTAACGCAGCATTCACCATTTTCGACCGGAAAGGTCGCCCTACTGAAGGGACAGGATGCTGCTACGTCACGGAATCGACTGACCTCCTCGGTTTGGAGTGGTGCATTCAGATGCACGACTACAAAGAACTGAGAGAACAGTACAACTGCAAACTCGCGTGTGCAGCCATTGAAAACGCTCGTGATGACATTGTCAGCCGCCTAAAGACGCGGTTTACAGACGTTTTTAGCCCAGGACTCGGGCGCTGCACCGAAACAAAGGCGAGGCTGTTCTTGAAACCTGAAGGACGGCCTATCTATCGTCAGAAGCGACCGGTACCATTCGCTTCACAGGCCGCTGTGAATGCCGAGATCGACCGCTTAGTTAGCGAAGGCGTTCTCGGCCCAGTCGATCATTCCAACTGGGCAGCCCCGATCGTCGTTGTCAGGAAGAGCAACGGGACGATCCGAATATGCGCGGATTTCTCCACGGGATTAAATGACGCGCTGATGTTGCACCAGCATCCGCTGCCAACAGTTGAGGAAGTGTTCAACAAATTGAACGGCGGAGAACTTTTCTCCCAAATCGACTTAGCAGATGCCTATCTGCAGATCGAAGTCGATGCCAAATCCAAGGAGTTGCTGACGATCAACACACATCGCGGTTTATTCCGTTATAACCGCCTGACCTTTGGAGTGAAATCTGCTCCTGGCATCTTCCAGCAGATAATCGACTCAATGATTGCTGGACTAAATGGCGTTGCCGCCTATCTTGACGATATCATCGTCACAGGCCGCACAATGGAAGAGCATCGCCAGAACCTGGAAGCCTTATTCGGGCGGATCCACACCTACGGCTTCCGCGTCCGCATCGAAAAATGCAACTTCATGATGTCCGAAATAAGGTACCTGGGAGACATCATTGATAGAAACGGACGCCGGCCGGATCCAGAGAAGATCCGAGCGATAACAGAGATGCCACCGCCTAAGGACGTAGTTCAGCTTCGCTCGTTCCTAGGCATGGTCAACTACTACGGTGTGTTCATTAAGGACATGCGTCAACTCCGCGCCCCACTGGATGCACTATTGAAAAAGAACACACCCTTCAAATGGTCCCCCGACTGCCAGGATGCATTTGAGAAAGCCAAGAAAGTGCTGGCTTCTCCGCTACTGCTCACGCATTTCGATCCGAAATTGGAACTCATAGTCGCGGCCGACGCTTCCGATTACGGTATTGGAGCAGTTATAATGCATCGTTTTGCAGACGGCACAGAGAAAGCCATCTGCCATGCCAGTCGAAACTTGACGGATGCAGAGAAGAAATACGGGCAAATTGAGAAGGAAGGGCTAGCTTTAGTCTACGCCGTGCGAAAATTTCACCGCTATCTTCTCGGACGACACTTTACTCTTCTCACGGACCACAAACCGCTTCTTGCTATATTCGGGAGCAAGAAGGGCCTTCCCACGTACAGTGCTAATCGACTTCTGCGCTGGTCCCTTATACTACGCGGGTACGACTTCACGATTGAGTACCGCAAGACTATTAACTTTGGACAAGCAGACGCTCTGTCGCGGCTTATCGCAGAGCAGACGACACCCTCGAAAGATGTCGTAATAGCACAGGCTGTCCAAGAAGCAGAAGCCGATTGTCGTGCAATCACGAGCACACTGCCCGTCGACATGAAAATGATAGCCGAGGAAAGCGCCAGAGACGACACACTCAAGAACGTCATCAGTTACGTTCAAAAGGATAAGTGGCCACACAAACCTTCACCCGATGTCGTACGATACTTCGCGCTCCGCCAGTCGCTAGCAATTCAAGACGACTGCCTCTTCTTCGGCCCCCGAATAGTCATCCCGTCGAAATTCCGCCGTCATGTG
>KN726673.1:0-10181 GCA_000816745.1 Ancylostoma duodenale
TTTACTTGTGCTGCGAATTAAGTGCAGAAGAGATGCAAGCAGTAGTAACAAAGCGTCCCTCCTCCAACTATACATATTCCAACCAACTATACATTTTCATGGCCCAAAAAAGGGGTTCGAAACATTTTTCTGCAAGCCTAATTGGGGTGATCGACAGGATAGATTACCATGTAGGATTGTATCAATTGCTGGGTAATGGTCTAACAGGGAAGTTGCCCTTATGAAGGTGGAAATTTGGGGAAACAAATTTCCTTCACGGGAGTCCATGTTCAGAGGCTCGTAACTTGTAAGCTAGCTTGGCCAATGCTACTTGGAGTGTGAAATCTGGGCCATGAAAATGTACCGAATCTTCAGAATGAAAACAATCTTTTCGTCGCCAATTTGAGCACAAACACATTTGATATAGATTTCGATTGATAGTATCAATAGTTGATTTTGTCCACTCCTTGAGATTTTGACGGTTTTCGACGGATTAATCCGTCGGAAATGGATTTTGGGGCAAAAGTTAGGGCTTTTATTGTATTTAGGAAGAAAACGATCTGAATGTGAGCGGTTACTATCGTGGTTTTGCTTGGCGAACGCGAACAGTGATCACAGACCGATAGCGGGAACACAGCGTTTACGGACATCTAGTACCTTGTCTCATTCCTGGCCAATCGCTGCGGGCGCGCTTAAGGTCCTTCTTAGCACAATCTGTATGTGCTAACTAAAAAACTTGTATTTGTAGTTGTTCCAGGTAGTGTTTGGAAGTAATAAAAGGCTTTGCATGCTTCTATATATAATCAAATTTATGTTTTGAGGTCTTGTAAATTAAGCCAAACCTCACTTGTGAAGTGACGACACCTCGGTGACTGACGACGGTGCGCTTCTGAGGAAAAGGAGCCTTTTGAAATCTCTCCAAATAACGGGAATGAGAATGATATTGGTAATAATTTTGTAGCTGATTCCTCCTCATCCTTCGAAGGTTTGGAAAAACAACAAATATGGGCGCAGGTTGTTTCCCAGTTTGAATCAAAGACCAAACTGCATGTCTCTTCTCTGTTTGAAATAACTGTTCCGCGCTTGGTCGAGTGAAGGCTATGGTCAGTGAATCTCTCAGACGGGTGTCTCCACCGCTTCAGTTTGATAAAACTATCGTGAGATGTTGCTTTCCGTTGACGATGTGCATCTAAAATGAGGGGGAGGGGAGGTTGCAGTAGTAACAAGAATTCACCATATTCCACCGAGAACAGTGCTTAAGGTGAAATAGAATCTGTTGGTTTTCCAAGATGTTCCTACAATATTTCGATTTCTTTGTTTGTTCCTCCTTTCACAACTTAATCAAGTCCGTCTAGCCAGTCCGTAAAGCCAAAATTGGTTTCTCTTTCGTTCTGCATGGCTCTGCTCATTGATTTTCTTTTAAATGATGGACTTTTACTACGTTTCAAGTACTCGAAACGCAAGTTCCTCGTGGCAAGAAATCCATCTGGAACTCTATTTTTCACAGGATTGGTTCGCCAACTTCAAAATTGGTAGACTGGATCTAGCGACAAGCCCCTCTCTGACCAACATTCGGCGATCAACAAGGAACGTCTCAAGGTTCTTTCGAAGTCGGGCAGATCATTGGCCAAGAAGATATAGCGTAGCCATCAAATAATTTTATACCATGGTACATTAGTCATACTCGCCCAAAAACTCGGATGTTAGGCACCCCACGAACTTCTCGAGCAACCCGGAGAAAGTTGCTTTCGAATTGCAGCTCAATATCTCACCCGGTATTAACCAACATGCACTAGCAAACATTGATTGCGGGCCAGTTCGTCATAGCAAACGAGATCTGATACTTGTACGTCAACATGAAGCAGAGATGAAGAAGGAAACTCCGAAGAAGCACAAAGCCAAGAATTCAAAAAGACCGTCACCTCAAGAGGTATCACGTATGTCTGGTGGGACGTCCTCCAAGATTGCGGATGAGAGTGTCCCTTCTTTCGCACTCCTCAGACCTTGCATCAGCGTGCCACCACCTTTTCCGCCCTGTCACGACGTGCACGACGGGATTTACCTTGACAGCCAAGAACGTCGCGAAACCTGGCTTAGCAACTCCTTCGAGATAGGGACCAATAATTTCTGGCCAGTTGGCATCGACTGGTTAACAGGGGGTGTGGATCTCCTTGTGATATTATTATAAGATGTCTATTTACATTGCAGTTTCTATCTCCCTTGGAAAAATGAGATATTCCAGCAGATTTTGGTGAAGCCAGTGTAGCACAATGCCGAAATGTGGTTTGGATATTTGCCTTGCTCTGGAAAAGGTTTCTTCGAAAGTTATTGTGCACAAAGAAGCGCCAGGTTCTCTATAATGTTGGCGCAGGACGTGGAGGCCAAGATTCCCTGATTTCGGCGAGTTAAAAAATAAATTCATATGAAGTGCAATGAACTATTGCAATGAGCAATACAATGAACATCAGAGTAGTGGGGACTCCAGTGGCGGACGCAGGGGGGGGGGGGCTCCCCACCCCGAGAACGAGTCACCAGATCTTTGAAATTACTTTACAATACAAATAAAAACCTCGCATCAGTTTATTCCTAATAGTTTAACTTTAGACTATTTTTATCAATTATTTGTTGTTATGTCTAATATTTTTATCAATTTTATCCTACATCCGGCTCCCCAAAGCGGAGCAGACCCCATTTTTTCCACCGCTTGCATGCTTTTGCCGCAGCTTGCAGACTTTTGCCGCGGCGACAGTCGCCCATGGTTACACATAGGGTATTTTGTCGCCGACAATTTTTGCAGCGCACCCACTTTTGCCGCAACGGCGGCGGTGCCGCTGCGGCAAAAGTATGCAAGCCCCTAAAGAGTGAGTAAGGATTGCAAAAATTTTGGTAACCGACAAACCAATTACACATAAGATATCAATGAATCCTATCTAAACATGCATTTTGAAGTGAAAATGTATCGAAAGTACTGTGATAAATCCAATTCAGGTCGAGATCCCACTTGTAAACTTCTCCTTATAAGTGTTCGTCAACATAGCCAAACTTTCCAATGAAGAAATCCTCTTAGAAGAGTTTATGCACGAACTAGAGTCAAATCTATTTTCATCAGTACCACATGCGTACCTATAAAACCTAAGAAGATTGGAATCGCTTAACCCTGGCATGAAAGATGTTACGGATAGAAGATAATTTGTTGCAATACTTGTTTCCGCCACTGTAAGCCGGTAGACCCATTCGAAAGCTTAGTCTTGTCTCCGCTACGGCGAAAACAAGACAAGCCCTATGGGACCTGTCTGGCCGACTGAGGCGCGTTTGAAACCGTGACCCAGTGTTAAGATTGGCCAGACAAGACGCGCGGGATGCAGTCGCACGCGCACGCGGTGCGGATGAAAAAATTCGCCTCGCTGTAACTACTGGCGCATCAAGCTAGCGCCAGCATACACGTTCAGGGAACTCATTTTTGCAGCGTTTTTGTAGCCAATGTTCGCAATGCCATTCCACTAACAATATCACTGTAGGCCAAATGAAGGAATACGCGCAGCTAACGGCAGAAGAGGCGCACCAACTCCACTCACTTTTGTGTTTGTTGCTCAGGTGTCACGACGCGAGAAACGCTGTTGGACTGTGGTCCAAACGCTCGATTGCACGAATAGGTACGAAACTTACAGCTGAGTCTACACGCGAGAAAACAACTAGGAGGAGGAATAGAAAAGTAGGCTAAATGCGTTTCGTCCGCAGAACACTATCTTTGGCTATTCACGCACTTTTGATTCCTCCCAGTTTCGACAGGAATAATATCCATCGAGATGAGAGAACGGTCATCCTCATGGACATTAAATATTACTAAAACAACTCTCGACTGAAGCGATTCTGCAGAACTTACGGGATGCGAAGATGAGCGACGGTAACTCCGCGGGGCGCCCATCAATTTTGGCACCCCGTCCGTTCCCTATAACAATGATGATTTGGTTTTTTTTAAGCTTAGAGTCGGAATTTCTATAACCTGGAGGCTGTGAATGACGCGATATCTAAGTGAAAGTTTTCAGATCACTCTCAGGAGTCAGAATATTCGTTACTGGCAATTATTTTCCGGTTTTAAGGTAAGCTCCAAGAAAAGTAAACGTTCGACGCAATATCATGCATGCACAAATTAAGTATTTCTAGGGATGTACTCACTAGCATTGCTGGTGATTCACAACGAGTAATGTTGGGCAATCAATCAATATCACGACTGACGAATCTACTAAAGTGTTGATCATCATATCTGACAGTAATAAATATTAACATTATTTACGAAGCTGGCACCATTCATGAAAGTAGTTTCTCCACCGTTCTAGTCATTACGTATGTTATATTGAGCGAGTAGCCTCCTTTTAATGATAGCGTTTGACGACTGTTCATGTGACCAGTGGCCGTGTGCATACCTAAAGATGGCCGAGATTTGGAAACCGTATCAATCGCGGTAAGAGCTGTGCGATGCTCCCAAGATGCAAAATAAACGGGAATGTTTCCGCGGGAATAAAACGATGAAGTCATCGGTAAGCGCTCCCAGTAAGGGCGGAGTGCAGCGAAGTATTCGATCGGAACAGGTAGTTTTGCATCCACTTTTCATTTTTGAATGAGGGAACTTCGCAACATTAATGTGTCTGTCAAAGTAAATGTGTGGTGGCGCACCCGTGAAGCGCGGCAGAAACCTTGGAAGAATGTTGAGTGGGGAAAGGTTCGAAGTACTATTGAGTTGATCCCTGGTTTTGCAAGAGGTCCTCGCTCTGTTGGCATTGAAACAAATTCAAAAAATGCGGGTCGTTACCATTCACTACTTTACTTGTAAAAGCCGCAATTACAGTTCAAGAATAGCTCACTGGGTAGGTCACTAGAAGAGCTCTTCCCAGTGATACCCATGGTTTTCCATAGGCATAGATGAAAAGAAATGGTGGGAGGAAATTTACCGCTACTTCATACTCTAGTGTTAGCCATTTCTCACCCAATCTGCTTCAGAAAAACTTTACCGCTGCGAAACTGAAAAACAGTCAGCGAATGAATGTATTCTGAAAACTAGATTGAAAATTCCTCACACCGGCTATGGAGGTCCACAAATAGGCTTGTGTATGGGTAAAGTGTGATTATCAAAAAGTATGACTTGATCTCCCCATTCAAGCAATTTTTGGAACAGTCTTGTTCTCTGCTCTTATAGACAGCGATCTTGTTTGGATACGGCATGATCGTTTCTTCACAGTTATTAAAAAAACGACATAATGCTTTATTCAGCCTGGAGCCATTGTCAAAAACTGGGGCCATAGTAATTGCGCCGGAACCGACGGTTACAGTGAAAGTTGCGCCCTCAAAAGACTGTCGGTTTTTTTTGGGTTAGCACAATTATAACAAAGACATAGCCAGATTCCGGTCATCGCCTGAACCATGTCCTTGTGATTTTCACTTATTTGTAAGAGGTGGTCTCAGCGAGGAAATGAACGCGCGGAAACATACGTGTTGGACTCATCACGGCCTTCCTATGTGAACACTTTCTAAAACCAAGCAATGAAGCAATTCGCGCGGATCACTCGTTGTCTGAGGGCGCCGAGGGAATGACTTTTTTGTTTTAGGGTGGAGCTTCAGGTGTCGAACGTGGAGGTTCGCAGAAAATGTAAGGGGAAGATCCAGAAGAGTACGGGCTCCCCTCACTTACTGGAAAAAGTACTCCAGTAACAGTAGGGTGTATAGAATGATCCGGAAGTCTTTGGCCGGTATTCCTGAATATTTCTTATTAGCTTTTATTTTGAAACATTTGTTAAGTGGTTCCTAATTGTATTTCGAAGTACATATCGTCGCACAAGACTCTCTTTGTAGAAAGATAAAAGCCGTTTCCTGAACTGATGTGTTGTCTGGCCGCGCCGTTGTAAGCCGCTTCCAAGCTGTCTGATAGGGACATTAGATATTCTTCACCAAACAGAATATGAGCAAGCAGAATGTCTGTGCGCCACAGGAGGGTATGAGATCAGCAAACGAACCTGCTATCAATATGCAAGATATGTTATATGTATAATATGCCATGCAAGATCCGTTGAAGACGGTCAATTTATGTTGGAGGAAGTCGGGACCTGGACACCTTAGTAGTCCCTGTTTTTTTACCAGATGCTAAGTGAGGATCCACCCACCTACGTTTCGGCATACAGGACGTGTTCGTACCTCACATAAAAGACATCTGTCATTTGTTGGTGACATAGGGACACATGTAGCAGATGTCTCGCGTTTTCAGAGCCGCGCTAGCGAAACTCTTCTCAAAATGTGAGGCTCAGAAAGTTTTTTTTTCTTGCATAGGGAGACATTTCGCTGCTGCTTTGATTGCGAGCGGCTTGAAATTTGCTATTCGCAAAAGATCTACTCGTCGTTCTCTGTCCAGAATTTCCAAACGATCTTCTCGCTTGTTTTAAGTTTCAGATGGTCGTAACTGCCTCAGTAGAAACAACTCATCCGCAGATGTGCAATAGAATAACCGAGCACTCCAGCTATTCCAGCTAAACCTGCTCTTACCAGATAGGTTCAATGCTAGAAACCGTGGGAATAATGACGTGTTTCTCTACGATGAATTTATGCGAAACAGATCGTTTTACGTCTTTGAAAATCACAGGAGAACCAAGGAGAAAAACTGACGCTCTTGAGGTGACCAGCACTTGGCATATTCAGTGAACTAAAAGGTCTTTGCGTAGCCCAATGTTTAGCACCTTATGTTACTGTGTAACATTCAACTAGCCGTAATAGCAGGAAGCATCAGAGAGACCTGAACTTTACAGTGTAGGATGGAAAGTATTTGGGATGTGCAGTTCTCAACAGAAAATTTGATTTTTAGAATGGAATAAAGTGCTGGTGATTTCATTTTCCTCGTTAATCAGCTTAATAATGAAGATTCACGCCAGTCATACTGCTTTGTGATAGAAAGTGTGTGCCACGTGAGTTTTTCAAATCTATTTCGTTACACAGGCATAGTTCGTGTGAAACTAAAAAATACAAATAAATAAACAAACAGGAGGTAATATAAAAACCTCAGTACAATACCAAAAGAAGAAGACAAAAAAAACAGACGATATTTAACACCTCACTGATCAGGACAACTGTTTAGAACCTTTTTAAATGCGTTATAAGACAAAGGTATGGTGCGCGTTTTCCGAAATTTTCGAACTCGAGAATCATTCTGTGGATGAAGCTGAAGCGCCTGCAGCAAAGCTTGGGTGTGGAAATGAGGAAATTGGTGGTGCTTCCTCTTGTGGTTGAAGTTCGCAGTGACATTTGACGAGTGAATTTAAGGTTGCTTCCACCATATATTAGTTTGTGAAAAAGACAGTGAATGATTCTCTTATTTTTTTAACAGAAGGTTGGAAGACTGAAACTTTTGTTCCTGGTTCTGTTACATGGGATCTGATCATATGGGAAATATAGCACCCTTATCATTACATAGTTTTCAAGTAAAGCTGTGTATGCTGTACACCCTCGAGCTTTTTTGTGGGCACCTGTTTGTGGTTCCTGAATACAGGGGTTCCCATACTCCAAGATTGGTCTACTGTAGAGTTTGTAAGCGTGGAGATATATGCTGGCATTTGTTGTTGCTAGCGCTCGATACAGCTTGTGCACGACCATCGTACATAGCCTTCAAAGCTATCTTATGCGTGTCAAAACCTCTGGTCTCAGAGAGGTGTCAGATCTGTAACTCCCAAAGAACCCAGATCCGTTGTCTGGCTAGCCTCGCTGAGACCCAGTTTATCAATAGAGTAGCGGTAGTTATTGTTACATGAGCCTAATTGGAGAACCTTAATTATACCGGCAAACCATCGGCAAAGTGCAGAAAGCAATGCGCGCCATCAAATTTTTTTTTTCGGAGGGCGAAATACGTACTTACATAAATATTTTGAAAAATTTTGGTTATTCTGACATATATTAATTTTGATGTTTTGATTTTGACATGTTGTGGAAATGGAGTCATTCTCGTCAATATTGCTACCTGGCTTCGATTTTACGCGAAATGTGGAAATGTGCTGAATTTTTACGAGAATTGATCCGAGACCTCCATTCAAAGTTCTTTTCGTGTCTAAGGGGCCGTTGCTATAAGAGACACATGGATTTGTTTAGAGGCACGGAGCACGCGAAATCGATTCATACTACGTTTTCCTGGTGTCTAATGTTGGAACTCACTTCCGACATCAAATCGAGCTTAACGGGCACCAGGCGTGCAAATGAATCACCTGCACGGGGAACAAGAAAGGAATTTTTCCACATCAGAGCTGTTTTAC
Source organism: Ancylostoma duodenale (assembly GCA_000816745.1). Lineage (NCBI taxonomy): Eukaryota > Metazoa > Nematoda > Chromadorea > Rhabditida > Ancylostomatidae > Ancylostoma > Ancylostoma duodenale. The sequence continues at coordinate 8,262 of KN726673.1, forward strand.
GCGATCGATGGAGTATTAGTATATCTCTACAGCGAAATAAAGTCCATTAGTACATATTTTGACATTTCCGCATTTATGGCTGAAATTTGAGTAAAAAACATATTTCTGCGCTTTCAACGTTACGACACGGCGTTGTATTCATGTATTAGACACTTGTGTTAGTTTCCGTGTTTTAGTCGGGTAGAAGGAAAGGAAAGGAGCCCATGTTCAATTTTTGTTGGACTCGAATAGATTTCTAAATCTGCAAGGATTCTTCCGGGATTGAGAAGTCAGTAATGCACCTGTACCTACATTGTTCTGCGTCTGTTGATTTCATCTATATCATATATACGATACAAAATAAGTCGAATTCGTAGTAATTAGCTACCAGCACTAGCCGTTTCATTCAAACACTACATGGACTTGCGAAAGTAGGTTTGGGCGGACATTCTGCCCATCGCCACCTTTAAATCTTTATCAAGAAACGAAAAAAAAAACACAATTTTAATACATTGTTACATACTAGATTATTGAGAAGATTAAATATTACCATGAGCATAAAACCATCTTTCAACAGCGAATATTCCAGAAGGACATCTACCTAGTCAGAGCTTACTGCAAAATTCGCTGTAGAAAGGAGATTTCCATTCAAGGTGATCAACTTCATCGTCACTCCCTTCATAATCGGCATCTAGGGGGTGCAGCTTATGTATTCCCGAAAACAATATTTTGACTTGGTATTTCTGCATCATCAAAGGGCTGCGAAGCCCAGTGGGGCTGTAGTATTAGGGTCTCCCATCCCAGATATTTCTTTCACCTAATATCCTTAGAAGTTACGAGACAGGAATTTCGGGAAATTCGGTAGGATTATGGAGAGCTTGTCGAGATTCCAAAACTGGTGAGTTCAAATGTCAGTTGTAAAATGTTTTCACCTTTTCTAATGCACTTAAGGTAATGAAATTCGCCTTGCTTGAATCGTTTTTAAATGAGGTATTAAGAAAAGTTCTTGCCCGGGAACACAAGCCGCACCCCATACATAGTATCTATGACCATGCAGTACGAGCACTCTGACAACTGAGGACACCAAACGACACTTCCTAGAGATTTCTAAGCAGTGTTTCGGGAATGTCTTCATTATGACACTACTTACTGAATTTGTTTTACAGCATGGGAGAACGTTGCGTGACGCTGGGAAAATGCAGCAGTTTTTTGCAGTTGAGCGCACAATTTGCAGTCATTGAACAACCTCACAGAATGCACTTTTACGTCCTGATTTCAACATTTTACATTTTTGACAAAAGTCTTCTGCAGACAAGGAGAAAAGTCATTTTGCATGTGCAGTCTCGCATCTTTGTTCCTGACTCGATTTCGTAAAGAATAGACATTTCTGAGAAGAAATTTCAGTGACTTAAATTCTACGGTGCTGCCTCAGTTAGCTAATATACACAGCTTGGCCGAAAGTATTTATTCACAGTCATGGTTCAGCTCAGCATCGACAAGAACCCGAAGAAACACCTGTCTGCCAAGAGCATGTACGACGTCTCCAAACTTTTAATAGTCGACTACTGCTCACCTGCCTGGTTTAGCTTATAGGATTGAGGCTGTGGCCCCGCTTTTATTTTGTTTGCATTCTGAGATTGGCTGCTCTCACATTTCAACAGCCGTTTAGTCGTTCAACAACTGCAACGAAACCACCCCTGGCGCACGGGAGCTCCGAGATTCGGCTTGCTGGAATTCGTCATTTGGAACTGCTTGCATACCTCCTCGTCTGCTCGCTCTTATTCGATTCTTGCTACAGCCCGCATTCAAGTGTCCTCTACTTCAACACTTGAAGTGACGCCCAAATTGGATAATAAAGGGAACTTATTGATTCGACGTGTGCTTTGTGGGAATAGGATGGCTTAAAGTGGCAGGCCGCCCCCCCCCCCCCCCCCCCCCCCC
>KN726673.1:10456-28780 GCA_000816745.1 Ancylostoma duodenale
CCCGGCCTCCCATTATCCGCCAGTGCCATTTGAAGGGCTGCTTACTGAGGAACAAAATGGCCTGTATACCGAGAAGTTATCCATGTTTAGTAAATATATTCCTCTGCCTGGCGCATGTGTTTTCTGCATCGTTTTATTTACAATAACTAGGACCATTCACATGTTTATTCTTTCTTGTTACGACTCTTTTCTTCTTCTTGGAAGGTGTCAAGTATCTTCTCCGATTATTCATTTTCATTTTCCCTCGCATGTGAATTGTTGCATGAAACACGTAGCATGGAAAGTACATGCCTACATCCGCACGATTACCTCCCAATTAGCTCATTCTTAGCTCAAGCATAGGTCATCACGAGAACTGAGTTGCCTTCTCTTTGCGTACAGCAACCAAACTCACCTGCACAACGTGTGCTGATTTCTTGCTCACATATGCTGTAATCAAAGCAGATAAAGGCAGCAGTCACGGAGATTTTGATCTCACAGTTTTTGCTGTATTTCTAGGCTTACTGCTGCAATGAAAACGAAGGCAGTCCTCAGTTTTGTCAAATCCTACAAAAAAGGCGGTTTTCATTGCCACCAATTTAGCAGATTTGGAAAGGATGGCCGAGTCACCCTTTGGAAGGAGGTGGGAATAGAAACATATGTTATCGTAAGCAAAAAGGGCGATTGTAACCAAGAAAACCCGTTCATTCGATGTTCCAACTCATCCTATCCGATCGCCAGCACGCACTTCATCTATTCATATCTCGAGAATGCTGACGTCTACTACTGTGCAACTTTCGTAGAATTGTTGGAACACCTGCTAAGTATCTAAAACGATCAAATCTCAAACACGAAAATTTCCGTGGGTGCTGCCTTAAAGTGATGCTGTTATGACGATAGTTCAGTGTACACATGCTCTCGTGTACGTACTTATCGCCCATTACAGCACGTGTGAGTGACCGAGCCGAAATAACAGTCACCGATATTATGTAAGTTCTTCACAGGTGTATGATTTGAGAAGGAGCGCGACAGGGTCACTTTACTCACTTTTGGACTCACTATTCATGATACACGCTAAATATGTGGGGAGAAGCTGTTATTAGGCATGTGAAAAAGTTTCCGCCCTCTAGTGGTAAGTAGTTATAATAGTTAGTTATACTTGCAAATGCTTTACAAACGCAGCATAGCTTTGTTGGTTTGACATCTGTCAATAATATACAGTGCACATTTGTTTCGATTTCCATCAACATCTTTGTGTTTTACTGCGATAGTCATGTCGAATTTGAGCCAAGCAAGCATTTTTTGTCACAGAAACTCTACCGTAATCCTAAGAAGACGCGGTTAGTGTGCGAAATGGATATTAGATTCGTGTTCAGCTCCTTAAATTATTCCTTTGTACAAATTTCGCCGAGGAGGTTCTTGACTAAAAATTTGGGGCCCCAATGTGGAGCTGTGCCTGTTTGGGAAATGTCACAAAAGCCGTCAAGGAAACGCTTGGAGCACTTCGCTGGGATGTTCTACCTAATGCGGCTTATCTACCAGGCTGTGCCCCGTTAGACTATCATTTGTTTCGGTCGATGTTCCACAGGCTATTCGCGCAGCACCTCCAATCTTTTGAAGATGTCGAAAAATGGGTGAAGGAATGGATCCAATCGGAGGAGGAGACTTTCTACAGCTGCGGCGTCCGATTTCTCCTAAAAAGATGCGAAAAAGTTATAGCAAACGATGGTCAATACTTTCATTGATGTGTCCGCTTTGTTTATTTTTCAACAAAGACTCAATTTCGCTTCAAAAAGGGCGGAAACGTTTTCACATACCTAATATTATGAGAACATGGCATGTACTTATGAGCATAATCTTTCTAATGCGACTGGATGATGCCTTTTTACGTACCCCTATAGTTCAATTGAAATTGTTTCTCAAAGTGAGCTGTTTGCAAAAGCTTATGGGGATTGCATACAGCCTGGCCTTGCAACATATTAGGGTGGGGAGTGAGTTTGTGTGTGTGTGTGTTTTTTTTTTCACTTCATGAACTTTGATCCAAGAGTTGCGCTTGCGAGCTACAAATTGAGTCGTCTCAGACAAGGCAATTTTTCGTAGGCAAGGAGCTGTGAAGCCACCCTTTCTCTGGCAGCATTAACAGAACGGGTCACTATGTAACCCATACAGTGCGATTGACATTGTTCGTGGAAAGTGGTGCTTTCTATGCCCATGAAAAACCGCACACAGTATAACCCATTTTGACTTTTACTTTGGTTTTCTCTCGAACGGACAGTTATTTGATCAGGGTAAGGATCACAGTCAGTTGTAAAGTGCTACTCACGATACAAGAACACTGCATTTGCCGCGACCCCGAAACATTTGCAACTAGAAGCGGTGAATGGCATCCAGATAGCAATGCTGGTCATGTTCATGCTTGTTGCTCAACCTTCTTTTTTAACCTAAGTCACCTCTGAGCAGGTGACGCTTCGATTCAAGGATAATCATGGGTTAAGCCGGAAAAGACTTTCCAGCTTTCAATTTTCTTCAACCTGTATAGGTGGTGTTCAGTTCTCTGATGAGGAACAACGAGGTCACTTCCCTGAACGCTGCGTTGAAACCTGAGAAAATCGTGTTGTATGAACACTCTGCTTTTCGCTACTCTTATGACACAAGTGCGGTTGAGATATATGCAATTGAAGACTCGAAATGAATTGAAAAACGAGTTGGCAACCTTTCCATGTCAGTTTTTTTCACGGAAAAGCATGCGCTGACCACTTGGAAAAGGCTGACGGAAAATCTGGAGAAGACACGAACCACCCTAATAAATTTTAGGCATGACAGGCGATTTCGCGACCTATTGCTGCAAAAACACGCGACTTGTCAGCCGTATGTGTCTTACTAGAGCAAACAAGCAGCTCCGGAGGCACTCATGCGCTAGTATGCGCTAGTCACTTTCAAACTTTTTCGAAACAATGCTAGTCACTTTCAAACTTCAAACTTTCTCGAACTTTCTGCTTGCAAACGGACCATGCCATCAGCTGAAGCTGTCGGTCGCATTAACATTCCCATGAATGAGTTCGATGGGGTGCCATCTTCACCTAAAAGATGTATGGTTCGCGTGGAACTGCTCTTTGTCCACAAAACGTGGTCCGTGCCCAGTTTTTAGCAGGTCACATCTAACAGCCTGGGAAAGGTTTCATATTTCTATCCGCATGATGAGAAGTTTTTGGAACAAAACATTGCAGCGTCTGAGTTCCCTATTTTTTACAGAGGGGCTGTACAAACTCAATCATTTAGCAGCTTATTCTACGTTGTTAAGGAAAAACATGACGGCAACCGACAACCACTGGAGAGGTTGCACCAGGAAAGTGCAGGTCAAGAGCGACATAAAAGCGCTTGGCTTCCTTTGACAACGTTCCACTCAGGAAATGCGATTGTTGCCCTTTGCCCTCTAACTGACATAATTCTTGAAATTTTTACTTGGAAATAGTTCCCATGTAGGCTTGGTGGATGCGCAATTTGTCCAGGCAGCTTAATTCCGCAAAAACCGGCTAGGCAGAAATCTCTCGAGTTATGTGGAGACAGCACTTCCTTATGAGAAGCGGCAGGTGCGAAGCTCTTCAGGTGGAAACAAGATAGATAAGCATTCCTTCACTTTTTTTTAAAGAATGATTCCTTCATGAAGTTCGTACAATTCAGCCCTTTACAGTGCTCATCACTTTAGATTTTGCTCAGCAATTTCATAGTCATAACCTCTTATGAACCGGACACACAGAAAATTCTATTTATACACTATGAGGCCCACATAGGAAAGCGAATTTTCCGGTCAGATTCGGAGCTTCGTAAGCCTGACCGTAAGAAAGATTCATCCTGCAAATTATATCTCAAATTTCAGAAGCGGCTCAAAAAAATGAGGCCGTCAGCTCGTCTTAAGATTACAGCGACCTCCAGGTTTCTTATTCGCTGTTGATCTGTGCGTCTATGTCTGTACATGAAATCTAAGAACCTCATTGCAACAAACACGACGGCTAACCGGCAAATCAGTTTGAATTAATACCGTCGAATATCTCCGGATTTTGTGCTCTGATTTGCTCATTTAAAAAGATAGTACTAAAGGCTCTCAATCGATTGTTCCAATCACGAAGTTGCCTAGGAACTTCGCACAGCTTCAAAGCATGTCGTGGTAGGAGGAAGGAGATGCCTATGGCAAAATTGTCAATCATTTGCTACGCAAGCTCGTAGAAGTCGCACTAGAAACCGTGTAGCAAATATCCACCAAAGTAGCTTCATTTTACCTAATTTTCGGTCCTTATAGGAATAATAGGAGAGTAGTGCATAGCCTCGCATTCATTCTACGATAAGTTCGGATCTGAATGTGTTTGAAACGAGTCTGCTTGTTCCCTTCCAGTCATCTCACATCTATGTTTTGGACACCTAATTCCTCGCGCTGAAAATGGCAATAAAATAATATTTGTTGTCTGTACACCGTTGGTTCATCTCACAGCCTCTTTCCAACCACTGCTCATCCTACCTAAAACACGAAACCTTCCTTTTTTCCTACTCTTGCCAGTCTGGATATTCTTAGCAGATGATCTCATGCACGTTCGTGAATGGAGTTTGTAGCCTCAGGAACGGTTCGTAGCATTCGCGTGAGGATTTTCTCAAAGTTTTTGTTTACCTACCTGAACCTTGAAGGTAGAGTCTCACCTTGTTTGAATTATTAATAGGTTTCGCACCTTGTTGACACGCTGAGTCCAACGGTAAACATAAAACTTCGTAAGAATTCCGGTAAACGGGTTTTTTGGCACGTTGGAAGTAAGAGATTGGGTGACAGAGTTGATCCTGTGCGCTTAAGATCTGTAGTTTTAGATAAAATTGATACGGCATATAAAGCGTGTCCAAGAACAAGAGATGCCTCACGGGAAAGCTCGTGCCAGGCCGCAGCACGAGCTTTTCAAGGGTTCAGAATCAAAACGAAGCCTCCTCTTGAATGTAAGCGAAGTAGAAACTGTCTCAAAATGCTCACGAACATGATGTATTTTCAGAAATTCTATCAGTAAATAAGACTGTTTCATTAAAATTATCACTGGGAACACCCAGCACCCCACCAGACTTACCTGAAAATAGAGCGAATAATCGCGCGAGTACAGAATGAAGTGAAAGTGAGAGAGAAGTGAAACTATCATATCTATACGAAAACAGCATAACCGTCGCTTTTAAGAAAAAAAAAGAGACTGATATAGGAAAATATGAAATGAAGGAAAACATGGAATGTGGCTCCTGGGACGAAAAACACCCCAATTTTGCGAAATCGAAGAGGATCAACAACAGTGTGGTGGAGGGCTACAGGCACCCTTCTGATAAAATGCAAACTTCGTAGGCTAAGCACAACATGGAATGAAAAGCGGTCTTTTCACGGCTTTATTTGTGCTAATAGGAGATGATATGTAACATTCTGCGAGGCGTACGAACGTATGATAGTTCTTACCTACTAGCATAGGTGTATGAAATATGGCTAGAGGCCCTTCACTGGCACCCTTACCGAGCATACAATTTTTTTAATTCACATTAGTTTCGGGCCATTTTCCGTACACTAATTTACATTTACATTTATTACATGGCATATCCATGTGTGTACAATGTACAGGTTCGAATACAAGTATAAGTATTAGTAGTACAATACAAGTTATCTAGTCAACAGTCATGTTTAAGTACATGTATGTCAACATTGAACATTACAGTTTGGTGGGAAGTAAACCTCATATATTAGAGCTAGATGTCCAGGTACTCGCCAACTGCCTTTTTGTATAGAGAAAGTTTCATTGGCACTTTTTTATTTTTGCTGTACTTCAAATATTCAGAAAGCGCCCTATGTATGAGTAAAGAAGCTCTGTCGTATTACTGTCTTCGCCGCAGATATAGATATAAGTGGCTTCAATGTTCCACCTCTTGTGATGGATTTACGTAGAACGAAAAAATCAGGAGTTTTTAATTCACAGAGATTATTCAGGATTTTATACATCATGAGAAGATCGTTCCGTCTTCTCCTTTTATGTAATGACTGCAAGCGATACAATTTGTTCCTACTGCTAGGTGGTGGCATTTTTTGATATGATAAGTTTGAGAAACCCACAGTTCTAATCATGAGCTTTCTTGTGAAATTGTTTTGAATTTTTTCAATCATGTTGATCAAGCACTTCTTGTAAGGATTGAAGATGGTGGTTCCGTACTCCGTTATTGGCCTAACATATGTTTTGTAAGCATTAATCATCACCGTTGCATTCTTGGTTCGGAGGGCTTTGATAAGATAGTGAATTTGTCTTGTTGGTTTTGCCGTTATCTTTCTAACTGAATTGTTAATTAATTGTGATTGGCGACAATCCATGAGGTGTAGGTTTTGATGTAGCCACCATTTGAATACTCCCGTAAGTCAAACCTTGTAGAATGTCTGCTCGAGGAGAGTTGTCACGCTGCTTGGCTGTGATTGGTCGATTCATGTGCGCGTCGCGGGCGCAGCCTTCAAAGGTATTAGTAGCGCTGCGGAGAAATGAACAAGTTTTCTAAGCTTGAGTGTGACAGATGGGTGCTATTGGAACCCACAACCTGTAAGGAGGTGGTCGCCAATGTCATTTAGTGGGTCGAATTTGAAGGAACAAGCTGGACATCAAAAGCATGTGCGTGCGGCGCGGTCGCGTCGCGGCGTACGTCTTGACCTCCATCCGAAAGTTTCTTACTGTTCTTTCCATTATCACAAGCTGCGTGAGCAGCTTGGCGAGCAATAATATTTATATACATACCAATAATATGTAAATGTGCCTTCGATTTCATTTTGTCTCGCTTCGGAAATTTCAATCCAACTTCTCCCTACGATTGGAGCAACCAAAAATTCTCCACTAATATTACTTGCATCAGATCTCACGCTGGATATAATAACGATACGACCTAAATGAGAACAGCTATCCACTGATTCGAGTATTTCATGTGCTGCTGCTGCTGGCGACTACATCGGCATCAAGTTCATCTACTAAGGTAGTCTTGTTCCGCTTTTCTTCTGTTACTTACTTCTGGAGTAATAGTATGATCGCTGCAAAACTACTTTGCTCATAGCTTTTATATTGTCGTTTTTCGCATAAGAAATATGTATGTAGCATGCAAATGTGCTTGTGTGGTCTGTTCTTCATATCTTATTCCTCAACTATTAGGTTTGTCAAGTTTTGCACTTATCAGGTTGTTACATAAGTTTCCGCTGTTTTGAAATTTTTGACAAAAAAGTTTTATAAAAAATCAAATGACAAAAGGTAACAGTCGAAGTATGCACAACAACGGTCGCTGGACTTTTGCCGTTTTTACAGCAAGAGCCCGACTCTGATGGTCCAGAAGTCCGTGAACTACGAGGCGAAGTAGTGGGTCGGTCAGTGCTGGAGGTCACTGACTTTGGCAGATCGGTTCTCGCACAGCAGACATTATTGTGATCGGATAACAGGCGCTCTGCTAGAGTTAGATTTGTGCTACGTAATGCGCAATCAAAAATTCCTCTGCAAGCTTTTCGCCTTTCCAGAGAGTCGGACCAACAAAATTAAGGTGCCCTCCACAGTGTGGCAAAATGGTTTTATTTTCACAGAACGCTTGGAACTTGCCATAAAATACTACCGAATAGTATCCTGAAATGCTTGTTGTTCCCAGTCACAGTGGAAAAATCCCACTTCAATTCGCTTTAATTCCAGAGAGAAAAACGGCATAATTAAAATTTTGGGATACCAAGTTTGGTGCTTGTGCTTGAGACTGCATGTCAATAAAATGAAGAGAGAAAATGCCGGAAGAATAAGAATGGCCTCGAGATTACTTCACTCAAATCTGGTTACCCTCATGCGACGTTGGGGTCCACTTATTATCCCTACAAGTGCTTACACCGAACTTGCATTCTTGAGGGTTTTACTCCGAAATTGATCATATCTTCAAAACAAGACGGAAAAATATGATTAACACTCCGTAATGCTCACGAGACCAAGCGTGGTGTGGAGCGTTATATCTGGAAAGGGGGTGCGGCCAAACTCTATGATTGGTCAGTCCGACCAGTCGGCCAATTGCAAGGCCCGTCAGCACCGCCCACTCCAGGTATAACGCTCCATACCCGACCAAGCGCTTTGAAACGATATGTGGATATGAGCAAAATCTAGTTGTGAATCATTTTTTACGAGCGTTCAAAAATCCCTATGCGAAAACAGCGGAAACTTATGTAACAACATAATAGTTTCACACTTTTTTCAAAGAATGTTAAGTTCATTGTGAATAGATGTCTATCAACAAAATAATTACCTTCATGATCCACGAGGTATGGTCAACGCTTCACTAAAGCATCAGCGCCAGGAGTCAAGAACTCTGGCAGCTGCTAGTCCAAGAATCTTGAAATCTCACTTTTCGGTTTGGTCCAGTCATCGAATTTCTTTTCTCGTAGATGCTGCTTCAGGGCTCCCAACAAGTGGTATTCAGACGGAGACAAGTCAAGAGAATAAGCAGGGTGTGCTAGAACTTCCCAACCTAGTTCGGCAGTCTTCTGGCGAGTAAGCTTTGCCAAGTGAGGTCGGGCATTGTCATGAAGAGGGGCAACATGGTAAATTTTTCCCCGCTCCAGGAAAGTTGCGTCTGCCGTTTTCTGTAATTGAGAAGAGTAGGCTCAGTCACGGTGGCCCTGGTGGCAGCACTTCTCGATACAGCATTCAGTCGGAATTCCACCAACAACACAGAAAAACCTTCTTCTGTGCACTTCTCCTTTCGGCTGTTTTGGGGATGGTTCACCATGCGTGAGTCAACTCCTCCTTGTATGGTGAACGTACAGCCACCCAACACTCATATCCAGTGATGAGCTGGCGGGAAAAGTTCCTCCTGTGTGGATGCAGCAGCAAAGACTGACACACACTCAGTCCTGTATGGCACTCAGTTTGTGGGAGACGCAAGTCGTCATTAGTTTTCTGTAACCCAGCGCTTGGAGATGTCTGGCGATCATTGTATGGCCGCAGCTAGGTTTATCCTACAGTTCACATATAAGGGCATTTTGATTCAAAATCTATGGAGTCCTAGATCCTAAAACATATCTTGGTGCAAGGCTTTCGAACTAACCTAATATAACATAAAACATTCATTCTTCAGTGGCTTGCATAAGTAATGCATAGGTCATATCGTGCTGATGTGTTGGCAGGACAACTGAGCAAAGATTAGGTGATAGGAACTACTACTGAATGTTTTTACCACCTTAGTTTGGTTACCAGCGGCACGATGAATGCAATTCCTGCCTCGACAAATGCCAGGGACTGTGCCAGTATTGCAGTAGAAAGTCAAAAAATATTCTATAGCCAAATATTACCACATTAATAGCTTGTCATAAAAAGAGAAGTTTCGTCTTACACATTGAACTTCAGTAAATATACTTACATGCCTGGTCTGTGCTGTACTGCATACTAGGTTACTCCATGGTTTTTCGTGTTCTTATCCCGTATAATTTTCGCCGCACTTCTTTATATTATTTGCCATTTATTTGACAAGGTCCTTCTGAAAGCTCTTGTCCTCTCCTATGAGTCATTCTTTGTTCATGTATCTTGAATTTGATCCAATTTTACCGCAGAGAAATGGAATTGCGAACAGGCAACTATGGGCATTTTCGTTGCTCACTATTATTTCTCGCATTTTTTTCTCCCATCATCTGACGGAAGATCCTTGCAGTACCACCTCCGAGATTTCTGCCCGTGGTGGTACAAGGTCGATCCACTGTGGATCAGTGATTGCCCGCGATAAATCTGCACGTGCCCGCAGTGGACAACCGGTAGTGACGTCACTCCCGCGCCACGCCCACACATCCCCGCGGTGGATCCACACATCCCCACGGTTTAACAGCAGTAGAGCTGGTTGGAACATCAATGGCAACAAAAGCTTCCAAGGCCTTGGAACTGTGGAAGGCACTTTTTTGCGCCACACTTCATACTTCGAGCTGCTGTAGGGCCACCTTAGCGGACAATGGAGACGGCAACGTAACTACCGCAATCAGGTAGTTGCTCCACAAATATTCCGTACTATCCCGACAATTCATCCGCTTCAAATCCGGAGAAATGAGCATTCATGGACAGCTGCATTTTGGACGACCCCCTGCCTCAACTCACTGCTCTTTTTGATATGGAAGCCTAGTATAGACCAACGAGGTTGGGATACCAGATCCAAACAGTCTATTCTCAGGAGTTTTCTAGTTATAATTTATCGAACGAAGAATTTTTCGAAAAAAATGGTTATGCATTGAGATTTACCAATTTCTTCGAATCCTGGACTCCGAAGTTCCACGAGAAAGGACTTATTGGCATGCCCAAAAGTAGCCCCTGGTCCCTGGTAACGATGGTGATGATGCCGGTGTTTGAATAAGTTATCGAATAAAGTTATGATGGAAAGGAAAAAGAAAAGACCAAACTTACTGAAGGACCCAGCTGTCGTAACGTAAATCCCCCATATCGTTACATCCTTGACGGAGACGCACGAATGAAACCAGTAGCTTAGTGAAGAGTAAAATTTGGCGAAGTTCAACTTCTGCACACAATTAAGGTATGTACGTACATGTCTCCAACTATCTAATTCCAGCTATGGATTCGTTTCATTTGGCCTCATCGCAACAGGACTTCTCTTCACTATTTTTGCAATCTTCCAAAAGGAGTCGCAAATTGGTAAGGTGAGTTAAACCTCCATGGCTTCTGATTACTGACAATGATGTGTTCGCACAATAATGTTACTATACAGGGTGGCGAAAAAATACGTGCGCCATAGAAATCGTTCTAATTTTATTCTTCGCCAACAAACATTTGAAGAAATTTATTTTTATACAACAACAGGGCACAACATTTCATAATTACAAAGAATTTTCAAAGTGTCCGCCTTCAGCTTTGATGTAGGCATCGGTTCGTTTCTTCATGAATTCGATGGTGCGGCGCAGGTAGTTAACGTCTAGATCGTTCCAAATTTTGATCAATTCTCCTCGGAAACCCACCAGGTTTTCCACATTTCGACTCCTTAATTGCCCTTCCATAACACCGCAGACCGAAAAATCCAATGGATTCAGATCCAGGCTATTGGCAGGCCACAACTCCGTCGCCAAAAAAGAGCCGATTTTGGTCTCCAAGAAGGGGATCGTTGTTTTGGCTCCATGGAATGGCGCCCAGTCTTGTTGAAGGATAAAATTGGGACGTTCTTGCTTCCAAAGCACCACAGCTCTTTCTAGGATCTCTTCTTGGTGGACTTTTGCATTAATATTCACGTTTTATCTATAAAATTCAGAGGAGTTGCACTGGTACCGCCTCAAACCATTAAGCTTCCAAGAAAAAGGCTTCTTGTGGCAATTTTTCGCTTGCGATTGTTCTTGAAAGCCGGGCTAATAAGTTGGTGGTGATTCTGAGAGTTTATAGCCACTTCAACGGTGAAAACTTTCTTGTCCGACCAGAGGAGATCCTCAATACGGCGCACTGTAAAGAATTCCCGCAATTTCTTGCTTTTTTCCTTCCGATTTTGCTTCGCTTGATCGGTAAGAACTTGGCCAATGAGCAGACGATAACTTCGAATTCCAAGCTCTTTTTTCACCATCATTTGAACAGATTTGCCAGAAATGTTGAGTTGTTTAGCCATCTGATTCAAACTCAGATAATCTTTTCGGTCAATCTCTTTCTTAATAATCCTACGCATCCGTCGGATATTGACAGTCCGCTTTCGTCCACTTCTGGGATTGTGTTGAACGTGTCCTTCCTCTTTCCATTGCTTTACAATCCTCTGGGCGGTTCTTAAAGGAATTCCGAGCTTCGAAAATACTGCTGAGCTCTTCCTTCCACTTTCTGCAAACCGTGCAATCGCGTCTTGACATGGGCACACCTTCGCCATAGCTTGGAAAACGCCTTTTCCCCTAAAAACCAATAATAAGGAACAGATGAATATTAAGGAAAGAAAACATATGCATGAACCCTTCATACAATAAATAAAACGAAGTCAAATATCACGCGCACGTATTTTTTCGCCACCCTGTACATAACTGAGCGACAGCCTTGTTATGCCAGCTCGCCAGCAACATCGTGCCCTCTCTAAAAATTTTACTTCAATGAGAATATTTCCCCACATGCCATCCACCGTCTTGTCCTGCTGCAACCCTTTGAATAAATAGCTTTACGGCAGCACTCACTAGTGCTTTTACAAAATTTTCCATTCCACATGGTGGCGTGCCCCTTGAGTGCTAATTCCAGATTCCCACTCCATTAAGCATTTATTTTTCATAAACTGGTAAAATTGCAGGAATTTGCACCTGTACCACATGCGTACTTGCAAATTATATAAGAATTAAAGTCGCCCACACTTCACTTCGCGCATGAATTTCCTTGGGAGAAATTTTCTATTGGATGAAGTCGAAATTCGGGGCTCGACGATACTGACAACCACCTACAAGGAAATGTTCACAAACGCGGTCTCGGCCCGAATTGGATTTATTACATTAGTTTTGAAACATTTTCACTTGAAAACACATATTAACGGAGAATTCATTGATGTCGGTCAATCTTGCATATGATCGGATTGTCGGTAACCCTCTGCCACAATTTCTTCCATTCTGGCTCACTCTTTCACGTCTGTTCTAAGGTCACCAATTTCTCCTCAAGATGACCCTGATCTATCTGAAGGTGTTCATCTCCATCACGCTCTATACCTCTCTTGTCAGTGGAGATAACACAGCTAGTTTTAGGTGGAGTCAGTAGTGCACACTGTCGGAAATATGGTTTGGATTTTTGCCTTGTTCGGGATAAGACGATTTTATCGGACGATATTGTGCATAAAGAAGCTCCCAGTTCGCCAGAATGTGGTCTCACACGGTATATCTCTAAATTGCTGATTTCGAAATGTTAGGAGGTGAATTGAACGATGCAGTAGTGTAGTGAACTACGCTGGACATCAGAGCGATGGAGTCTACTATCTTACTCTAAAGAAAACACGAAAATTGTGTTCAATTCCAATACAGCAGAGCAAATAGAACGTTTGTAGAGTATGTGGCTTCGAATACAATAGGAAGAATCCAGTACGGAGCAAGGCAATTAATACGCTGTTGCTAGCCACTACTACCACTCAATTTTGAGAAGTAGTAAGTCATCGAAATTGCCACGATTCGGATCGTTACGTATAAGTTGCATTGGAGAGGATGTACAGCTTCTGCAGCCAACGCGGTCTTCTAAATAAGCTCACTTCTCGAAGCAGAACAAAAATTCAAACCACATTTTAGGGTTTTGCACTACTGGCTCCACTAAAACTAGCTGGGTAATCTCCACTTTCCAAGAGGGGTAGAGATCGTAGTGGGGACGAACTTCTTAGGATAGGGCAAGAGTGTCATATAAAGAATTTCTGGCCTTAGAACAGACGTGAAATAATGAGTTATAATTGCAGAAATCGCAGCAGAGATTTACCGACAAGCTGATTATATGCAAGGCCGACCGACATAAATGAATTCTATGTTAACATGTATTTTTGAGTGAAAATGTTTCGAAACCGATCTAATAAATCTAATTCAGGTCGAGACCCCGTTTGTAAACATTTCCTTATAGGTAGGTGTCAACATCGTCGAACCCCAAATTTCGATCTTATCGAATAAAAAAAGTCCCCCAAAAAAAAATTCATGCACGAAATGAAGTTGTATCTATATGCTCCAACACGAGATGCGTACCTGCAGAACATATAAAAATTAGAGTTGCCCATATCTGCTCTGAAAGAAGTTACGAACAGAAGACGACTTGCTGCGATATTTATGTCCGCCACTGCAAGCCTTTTTGGGGCCTTAGTAACTTGCATAGAAGCCTTAGCCACTCAGCATTCGGCTACCACACTGCTCCTTATGAGGGTGTCCAGAAGAGCGGTCTTCTAGATTTTTCACTGTGAAGATTGACCGCTATCCACTTACGTATTTCTGTAACTCCAGCATTTTCATTGTTCATTGATTCTGGCTAATCTAAGACTCTACCACAATGTTATTGAGTAGTATATCTGTTCCAATTCTTCCTTCAACTCTGATCTGACTGCGCAACGTTACCAAAATGAAGTAAGTATTATTAGGTCACAGATGGATCGCTGCTGCCTACCAGTCTTGTTTTCGTCATATTCCCGAAATACAGTCGACAGTCATATTTTTGACAGCTAGAGTTCTCTGCTTCGATGGAATTCATGGAAGAGCATCCGAAGTGTCTTGTACAGGTCTCCGCTTCGAAAATCTCATCAGTGGTATAAAAGGGCAGCACCTGCACTCGATGGCGATAACTTAAGAACTGTTAAAGAAATGGCATAGTGAGCTGTGGTGAGCTATAGTGTGGAGCTGTGTCCACAGCTCATCTATCGTTCGCAATTATTCACACCTTCGGTTACCCTATAATGAGCCATCCTGTTGTTCTTTCACAGTTCGGATACTCTGACAACCCTTTTCTGTAGCATACGACAACGCTTCGTACGGAACATATCTCAGCACGGAAAAGGCTTGCATTTCAGGTATGGTTGGCAGGTCCGACTACGATGGTTGTTGGACTAGTTCTATGTGGCAAAGTGAGTTAATCAGAACACAATTTATTTTTACGATTATTTTAGTAGTTGCTACAACACTGGCCACGCGTGATGAACCACAATGAGAGACCTGAAAGATACCCCCTCCTTCAAAGTGAAAGTCCTTCATGTCTATTAGCTTGGGTAATCGGTCCAAATAATGGAGCTCTGACCAAATAAAGCGAATATTTGGCCAAAAGACAGAAGTAAAATATGAATGATGAGAAAAACTGTCATAATCTGTATATATGAAAGTGAAAGCTCGTGTGTTTGTATGTTTGTGTGTATGTATGTTTGTACGTTTGTATGTTCCGAATAGAAATCGCGGAGCATCAACCGATCCAGACCAAGTTTTGCATGTAGACTCTCCAGGGGCAGGCGGAGGTTATACGCTACATTTGACCTGATCTTATCGATTGGTTTATCGATTATATCGATTTTATTGATTTTTCTCCATCTTTGCACAGGGAATGGCGAGGACATGCCTGCTGGGGTTCCTCACTGCGCTGAACACGAATATGATAACCGTCTTGGACGAAATATCGATTTACCGATTTCATTGATTCTTCGCTATTTTCGCCCACGGGGGAGTGAGGACGTGTCTGTTGGGGTTCCTCAATACGATGAGCACAAACATGAGAAGCACTTTAGTAGAATTTAGCAACCGAGCGGCTTTTCCTATTTCTTGGCAAGGGTGGGTGAGGAAATAAGAGTAGCCTGATAATCAAACAATGAGCATTTTCAAGGGATTACTTGCGTTCAACAATAGATGCCATCAGCTTTAAATAGGGGGAAATAAAACACCCGAGCGAAGCCGGGCACACCGTCTAATGAATCATAAATCACAAGATGAAAAAGAGTGAAAGAAGAATGCATAAACTGCCAGCAAGCTCCACTTATACAGTGCGTGGGTAGTCGCTTCAGTAATCTTGAGAAACCGATTCCTCAAAGGCAGTACCCACGATAATTTTCATAGCCGACGTCCCAATAATTCTACGAAACTTGCACCGTCGTAGACATCAGCATTCTCGAGATATAGGAGCGTAGATGGGTATGCGTTTACCGTCCGGATGAGTTGTAGCAGGAAAGGGAATCGACTCTTTTGTTTCGTTCTCCTTGATAAAACTTGTTTTTCACACCGATTTCCACCCATCATACCTAACTAGAGTCTGTATCAAAAGTATAGAGACATACTATTTTTCACACATAACGAAATTCGCGTTGTTCTAATCGGTCTGGTTTTTTGCCCACTTGATTCAATGGAACGGGAAACCCTAAAACACATACGTAGTTCCGGTAAATAAGAAATAGCTTCCAATTTAAAGAAATACAAATTTTTATAATTCTTTGAAGAGAGAAAGTCAGAAATTCCTTGTATCAAAATAACACTTGCTGTTGAGTGATCGTTTTGCTCGGAGAAGAAAAAAAAACAACAAAAGGTGGATTAAAAACTTGGTAATCCTTCGTTTATTGTCACTTCAAACATCCTACTTGCCGCAGTGTGCAGGTTATTTCTGGCAGGACTGATCTCCAAGTGGCTCCAAACACCAGGATTGGCTCTTTTGAATTTCTCCACGGAGACGTACCGATTGATTCGAGCTCAGACCCATCTAGAAATAACCAAGAAGAATCTGTAATTGGAAAAGCGGTTGGAAAGCAGGGTTGCCGGTCCGAACCTTCCACCTTGGGTAAGCTGAGTCACGCTATGTTGGGGCGTTTCTAATGGATGGTTGCATTTTCTTGCCTGAATATAAAGTTTTGGTTATGGTTACACTGCATTCGTCGTACTGGAACATCTCCAAAGTTCTAGCAGAGCTCACTGAGCTACATTCTGCATGATCCGAATGCACGGGGGACTGCCTACGCCATGCTCGTAAGATTATCGGACACTTGCCACCCACGCGCGTCAGCCCTCGGTGAGACAGTGTATGGAAGACGTTTGCTTACGGCCTTTTCTTAGAAAGTACAGGTCATCCTTGACCTAATATGCCTAATAAGGTGCTTTAGGGCTCCTACTGAAGCATGTTTGACCGTTTCTTTCCAGGTTCAAAGAGGCGCGACGCGTGCGGGTGGTAAGTGTCCGAAAACTTGCTCGTAGTTACGTCATTGACCGTGCAATCATCGCACTAGAAGTTCATTCCTAAAATGTGGCACCTTCTTCATCTAATGCATTTGCCCTTGTTGTAAAAAGGTCATATGGATTTCTCGTATAGATTAGGGTTATATGGATCTCTCGTGTAGATTAGAGCTGCGTACGGATCTTTATGCAGGAAGCCAGCCCCATCTTGGAGAAAGTACCTAGGAAGTGATAGTTACAGAGATTGGAATGCCACAACGAACATGCCGTTCGCAGTCCCTTGTCTTTGGTTCATGCAGAAAGTGGCTAAACAAGCTCTGCCAGAACTTCGGCGATAGCATATCACTACTACTGAGGCGACATTGTTCATGGAACTCCATTCTCACGCGTTTAAAAGCAAGTCATCTTTGTGTGTTGGCCCACCTGACGATGGCTAAGCTCGCGCAGAAGCTCCAAGATTCAGGGCAACAACCGTGCTCGTGAAATGGGACAACAACCGTGCTTTTGAAAACTAATTCCGATGTGAAAAATCACCTTGATCACCTTGAATCCCGTTGATCTTCGGGTATACCGACTGGGCGCCAGCAACCCTTCCATCTGTCCCTCTCGCGAGCCAGAGTTGTCCAGTGGATTCTGTCCGTTCGAGGGACACGCAGAGCATCGTATCCATCCTTGAAGGACTCCGTGAAGGAGTCTGACCATCGGGTCGGCGGTCTTCCTGTCGTGCGCTTAACGTCCCGTGGGGTCCAGTCGCTGACGGCTTTTGTCCAACGGTCGTCGTTAAAACGCATCACGTGTCCGGCCCGCCCACCTAATCTTACTCAACTTGGCGTAAACGGTAGCGTCCCTGATCTTCGACTGTTGACGAAGGGTGGAACTCCGTATTCCAGCCCTCACTTGCGTAAGACGGGTTATTCCTAGCATTACCCTCTCGATGGAGCGTTCGACGACGCTGACCGCATTCTAATCCTGCTTGCGCAGCTTTCTGGTTTTTTCCCAGGTTTCTGAGGCGTACATCAAAGCAGGGAGAACCGTTGTGTTGAAGAGGTGGGCGCGAAGCCTGGTGTTCTCCGTCTTCTTCACTACGCCCTCGATGCTCTTGTAAACTCCCCAAGCCGCTCGTTTCCTTCTGCCCAGCTCCGGAGCGAAGTCGTTCATCATGTTGAGTTCCCGACCTAGGTATACGTAGCTGGAGCATTCTGATATAGTCGTTCCGTTGAGCGAGAATGGGATCCATCCGTTCTTCATGAACATCGTCTTCGTCAGATTCAGTTGGAGACCGATTTTTCCACATGTGTCGTCAATTCGGGCAGCATCCTTTCGCTGATGTTTGGCGTTATAAGGACGATGTCGTCAGCGAAGCGAAAGTGGTTAAGTCGTCGGCCATCAACTTGCACTTCCATGTTATCCCATTCCAATTTCCGCATGACGTCTTCGAGAGTGGCGCTGAATAGTTTTTGCGACACGGTATCGCCTTGCTGAACCCCTCTCTTGATGTCGATGGTGATGTCGTCGTAGAATGGAGAAATCCTTGTCGTGAAGTTGCTGTAAAGTGAAATACCTTGATGTATTGAGCAGCAATGGCGGACGCAGAAAGTGGGCGGGAGGGGGGTGGGGGGCGGAAAAGGAAAAAGGTGGTCCCCGTTCGGTTCGGACCAGAAGAAAATAAATTAAAATAAAATATATAATTAGTAGTAAACTAAAAA
>KN726674.1:23873-35825 GCA_000816745.1 Ancylostoma duodenale
GGAAACGCTTGAAGCACTTCGCTGAGATGTGCTACCCCATGCGGCTTGTTCGCCAGACTGTGCCCTGTCAGACTACCATTTGTTTCGGTCGATGACCCACAGCCTTTCCGAGCAGCGCTTCCAATCTTTTGAAGATGTCGAAAAATGAGTGAAGTAAAGGATCGCGTCGGAGGACGAGGCTTTCTACCTCTGCGGTGTCCGTTTTCTCACGGAAAATGGAGAAAGGTTGTAGCTAAAGATGGCCAGTATTTTGGTTGATGTATCTGCTTTCTCTCTT
The DNA here is from genome assembly GCA_000816745.1 of Ancylostoma duodenale. Lineage (NCBI taxonomy): Eukaryota > Metazoa > Nematoda > Chromadorea > Rhabditida > Ancylostomatidae > Ancylostoma > Ancylostoma duodenale. The sequence goes on from KN726674.1 coordinate 24,151, forward strand.
TTTCAGTAAAGACTCAATTTTGCCTAAAAAAGGGCGGAAACTTTTTCACATGCCCAATAATTCCTTTTTTGCGAATTACGACACTCAAATGGTGTTACTCCACAAATTTTCGATTATTGCACACAACTTCTGGGATATTGTAAATCTGAAAGATGGAACCTTTGCTGATTCGCGGCACTAGCTCAGCTGCAGTTGGCTGGATCCAGTGGATCATTCGCACCATGCGTGTGAACCGGTTGAGCACATTGTTGCGAAGGTGTTAATTTGTTGCTATACTACTACAAGTGAAGTATAGTACCAGCGTCGCCGTCGCTGGCCAACACCGAAGCGACTATTTGTCACCGAGGCCCACAATTAACAGGTACTTTGTCGCAGTTCTCAGTGACGGGTACTGTAAGTCGTCAACGCTTAGACGGTGGATCGCCAACGTTGGCGACTGCGGTGACTTCCCGCAAACAGTCGACGCACACTGTTGCCGCATTCGCTAGCGACAGCGACGCATGGTGTTGTACTCCATGGTGTTGTTTTAGGTAGCCTTATCTATTATGCTGCAGTCGGGGCGGTGGCTATCTATTCTGCTACTGTCGGAGCGGTGCTCATTTATTCTGCAACGCAAGGGGCGGTATTAGGTGTGTTGTGATTTTTCAAGAATTTCATTCTGCGGCTGTCGGGGCGGTGAGGGACTATTCTGCTGCTGTCGGGGCGGTGGCCGTCATAGTGCATCGCAAGGGGCGGTCGTGTGTCTGAGTGAATAATTCGAGCACGTATAATGTAGAGGCTACCATCGCGGAATAAACGTTACTCGGGAAGCAATGTGATAGAAAAATGAGAAAAGAACGTAAAGGAACTCCAAAGGGGCTTGCAGACTTTTACGGTGGTGACAGTCGCTCATGGTTAAGCATAGGCCTGCGACGTCGCTGCGGCAAGGATCCGGCGACAAGAGCCTGCACACTTTTTGCCGTCACGGCGCCCAGCGACGTCGCCCAGTGGCGTGCCGCAAGGAATGACAGTGGGGGTATTTTGTCGCCGGGCGACAACTTTTGCCGCGCACAACTTTTGCCGCGGCAGCGGCAGCGCACCTGCGGCAAAAGTATGCAAGCTCCTTAAAGTCAAGGTCCGGGTAAAATTCCATTTCCCGAATTTCAAATGGATTCGTAGCCCGCGGCGACGGCTTAGGTGAAAATTATAGAAAAATCCCTGGAAAGGTCGCCTAACAAATGCTCTCCATCGACCAATTTCGGTACGGCGCTTGCGGGTTTACGGCCGGCGTCCGTGCTTTCAAATGACGTTATACGACGCCCCCTGCATGCTGCCTATTGTGGCGTCGTGGGAAAAAATTCATATTCAAGGGACCAATGGCTCATTTGATGGGATGGGGAATGCTCCACGAAGTGTTGGCTAGGCTATACGTATCTGAGCGTCCATCGTTGTTCACTATGCACGCACGCAGACTTTGTCGGTTGGAGCGCGTTTTCCCATGGCTACCGTAATCCTCGGACTTCTTGTCCCATATCCAGCGATAGAGCTTATACAGAGGTCCCAAACTTGAGATACGTGTTACACGTATGGACTGTTCTCCAGAGAGCAAAGAACATGGGTGGGCAAGAGTTTGACCGGACCTTGCCTTTAAGACCCCCACGGAATTGAGCGTACGGGTAATTTTTAGCCAGCCGGTACTAACTATTCGTTTCTGCTACTATAACGTTCCTCATTGTATTCTCGGTGCACTACTCGTACATAAGTTAGTACAGGTACTGCGACTTGAGCTTCATAGGTTTTGTGCTAGCATTGTTCGCAACACCTCTGTTTTCTATGTACAGTGGACGGCAATGACGGTAGCCCATTCACGGCCTCGAGAAGGACGCAGCGCGACCGCGCCGCGCGCGCCGGGATCGGTGTTGTCGCCGCCGGAATGCTATTTCTAGGGTCTTTTCTTCCCGATTTGCTCGAAAATGCTTAAATTGGGTAGAAAAGCTACTAGAAATTGCATAACAGCGGCAAAATGCATAGGTTACGGCGCGCGTAGCGCGGTTGCGCGACGTCCTTCTCGAGGGCACACATGGGCCAACGCCATTGACGTCCACTGTAACTATTCCCGTTGCTTCGAGTTGTAACCTTCTTTGTATCTTTCCTCTAAATCAGGACGATAAGACTGCGATTTTCGAATAAGACCTATGAAAATGATGACAAGGAAAATAGAATGAAATGTTACTCTCAGTCATAAGCAATACATTCACTTTCAACTGCTGCGACACAGTAGTATTACTCATCTCAACCACAGCAAATACAATAGTTCTTTGATAGCGGAGTGAACAGTCACCCTGCCGCAATCGCTATGTTCTCTGGGACGATAAAACTGTTCTACCACTACAGAAAATAGTAAAATCTTATGTATATGTACCTCTATAAAATACAAGACCAACACGTCATTGGGATACTTATCAGGATATCCCGGGCTGTAGAACTCTCCGGCATTTGCGTTCATTACGACAGGAGCAATCCTGAAAACATAATAGGCTCTGCGATAGTTCACATTTCATGCGCAATAACTGTATTCTGGTAAATCTATGCATGCAGGACGTAATTGTGAACAGTTGTCCATATGCTATCCATAAGACCCTCGCTTGCTATGCGTTGAGTGTAGTACTTATATCACCTTCAACAACAGGGTTACGCTTGGAATTAGCAATCCTGCACAGCACCTACATATTTGAGAGGTATAATCCCCATTACTTTCATTCACAAAAGGGACATTTGCCATAGAGTTATTGACAGAATGAAAATTGAAAAAAGAATTCGTTGATAGAATGAAAATTGAAAAACACAGTTCATGTATTAAATACTTCAGAAGCTCAGCTAGTCGCCCTGAGGAAGAGTTCTTCAATACCAAGTTTCATTGATAAGAAAAAGAAGATACGATTACATAGAGAAAGATGAGGAGAGAGAAAGAGAGGGATGCGGAGACATTCTGAGATATGTATGGTGACCAGGGCAGCTCACGAAACCAAAAGCAAGCTCTATATGATGAAAAGGCTTATCCAAGTTATGTTGTAGGTTATACTTGAAATCTGCTAAATTGTTCAAAGACGCCTCTACGTTAATGGTTTCCACGCCAAGCTGATATATAGGTTCGTTCTTATACAGAATAGCAGGGGTACGAATCAGTATGAGGGCAAATCGAGCGGTGACATTCACCTTCCTGATAGGCTAACTTACCCATTTGCAGGCATTTCGCAGAGATAAAATTGTGAGTAGTCGCAGTCGATCGCCACCCAAGCGTGGCTCTCCTGGGACGATGACAGTGCTGCACAATCGCCCCAACTGGAGTGCTTAGCTGAAAGTTCAATTCACCCAGTGTCTAGCAACTCACTAACGAAACTTTTTTTCAAGTGGACCATATGCGAAATGTATTGAAATATCCTTTCCACTCACCATTTTTAAATCTTGTAAAATTTACAGCACTTCCGTCGGACCACGACCACCTATGAAGTGAGTCGGATAAATTGCTGTTCCGAATTAGTCCAATCCAAGTTAGGAATTGTGGATTGTGCTGATCGGCAAGCACTGGAAAAAAATAGACTGTGAGGCTAGACGTTGCAAATGTTCCTATGAAAAGCACTAATTTGAAGAGAAGGGATCCATGAGGTGGTGTTTCCTCAAACCCACTTCCTATGAAACGTGACTCTTCTGCGCTGTTCACAGAGACCAAGTGAGCGCCCTCATTTCGACAGTAGTTTTCCGCGTCGTGCCAAGTGAGTGGATGGTGAGGCGCCAGGTAACAGGAATGTAACCGCGCTGCGAATGTCCAGTCCTCCTTACAAGGCACAGGTAAGGCTGAAACAGTGCTGTTGAACCAAATACATCACCTGAATTTTGTTGAATCTACAATACTTCAATACCAGAGAGCTGCCAACATAAACTAAAGGTAACGTGCAACTTAGGCTGAAAAGCATACGCTCTTTAAGAGACTCCAAGGCTAGGATTCGTGAACGCATAACCAGGCTAACATAGGAACAGCCAGGTTCACCAAGAAGCCAGTAGAGTTCAAATTTTCCAAGCTTATGGAGTCTTTTACCAGGATGACAGCCAGGATAACAGACCAATTTCGACGTCCTATCTGCATTCTGGCATTCTGATTGTGCGCACATTTTACTGATGCTACCGTGCTCATTTCCGAGCTACCCCTTGAGGTTGCCCGGAGGTCTGGACCAATGGAGTTGCCTATACAGAGAGCATGACTTAATGTTCAACGTTTGACCAGTTATTTCCATGCCAGAAATCCATGCTTCGTCCTGCTCTTTTTTCAATTAATAGAGAGAAATATGAAGTATCTTTGGGTGTTGATAGATATCCTCAGGGCGCCTTTGCTTTGAGGCATTTTGCCTTGAAAAAAATTCTCAAAAAAAATGTTAGCGTTATCATAATATTACCTGCAAAATCCGCACTCTGCAAGGAGAGCTTCGCTGTTTAGGTAATTCGAAAGTGCAGGGAGTGCTGTTTCCAATCGTAATTATGATTTTCCGCGGAAATGGATCACGTGAAGTATGGGAGGGAAAACTACGGCTGCTCCGTATTCATATGATGGCCAGCTTTCGCATAATTTGGAGTAAAATTTTTGAATTTTAATAAGTCCCCTTTTTGGAGATACACGCTTGATACGATGTCCATTCGGAAATACTGGAAAACCCGCTGCATTCGCAGAAATTCAATGGATATTCAATGGGGAGGGTAGGAGGAGAGGTGATGGTCATGGTACAAAAAGGTCCGATGCCCAAAACGGTTGATAAAAAGACACAAACGGCCAAAACCTTGAACATAAAGTTGCTTCCAGAATGATTCTATAGCTTATGGATAACTGAACATTCTGGAGAAGAAGTGCTATGTCTCCTAGCCCTTCCTACGGCATCGGAAACATGACTTTCTGTGATCTTAGATTCATAGACTTTACGTCAAAATTTCCGATGGCTCTTTCCTCATGACTCTGTGATTTTTGCACACTGAGCTCCAGCAAAGTCCAATGTCCACAGATAAAACTCGACTTCTATACAAGAGCAGTTTAAATGGCGAAGGTATATAAGGAGCAATACCTACCATATGCAAATTCTATTATGCATAGCACAGCGGAAAATAGCAGCATGTTGATCGGGAAGGACCGAGATGATCTGAGACAGCTGACCTGTCACTCCCCGAAAGCAGGGGCTGTCGGGTGCGACGGGGAATGGAATATGATGACCCGGTCAAAAGGTGATGTCGCACAATACAAATCTCTTCATGGTTTGCTTATTTGTGTTTCCATCCTATAGTTGACATGAACGTATTTTTAAATCACTTCAGGATCAGTTTTCTTTTCCTCGTTAGATACAAAAGATGGCGATGGGCGCACTTATAAAAGACGTTTGTTGTTTGTTCGAGTTGCTAAAATTACTCGGAGAGCGTCTGCAGAGTAGACTTATTGCAGCAGGAGTACGGCAATTGCTAAGTGCGTCCTCACTTTGATCCAAAGCGCTTCCCTGCCGCAGTCAGAAGCTATCGGATCCATCATCTTCGGAAGAGTTCCTCCACGAATACTATCGGATCCATCATGAGTGCAACGGGAACATGTGTTGGGTCTGCTAATCGTAATCAGTTTTGTTCCACCACTAGACAGTTATTGCCTTAAAAAGCTTTCAAAATATATTTCTTTGTTGACATACTTCATAGCGAGTAATAAAAATTCATCCCAACACCAATAAAGCTCCAAAATCAGAAACACATGGAAGAAAGCTGGAAAATCGATGGCTCAGTGGCTGTAAATCCAACGGAAACGCATCGGAAATTGTCAGCATTCTATCCCTTGGTGGGCCTAGACCACTTCCAGGTTGGCCGAAAACTACCGGCGCACAATTCAAAATAGATGAAATAACACCCAACGAGTTTTCACAAGGAACATTGATGGATGGCCTAAATAGAGTTCTGTCAGCCATACTGCCCTGGGCGAGCAAGAACGCCCAAACACAATTCATCAACAGAATCGCCCTCATCTACACCGTATTCACATGTAGTGAAGTCCTTGATCCGGATAAGATTAGAGGACAGGATTGGCTCAGTTCACACCGAAAATTCTGGAACCCTGGCACGGAATAAAATGCGTTTCCTGTGCGAGGAGCGTGCGATACCGTCTTTTAGCTCGCGAGCGCTTGTGTTCACGCTGTGAGGGGATATCTTGGAAATCGCTCAATAATTATCAATTAGTGAAGTATCCGGAAGCTGTTCTTGTAATCTGAGTCCATGGCATCTCATTGTACCGTTCTAGCATTGAGGCGTTGCTGCACGAGTGATCTTCGGCCACCCTGTACAATAGAAGACGAAATTCTTCACGAGGAGCAGGCTCGCAAAATGGACGCTCCGATCGAAAAATGAAGGTGATCGGTACAAAAGCAACACGGCCTACAGGGAATTGTAGAAATGAATTTATTCTTTAATTATTTTAAACACTAAATTATCGGAGGAAGATGAATCACCTTCGGCCATTTACTATTTGTCTAACTCTAATTTCTGTTTTATTTCATTTTATTTTATTTATATTATATGATACTACGGAGAATAGTTTGACAATTTTGAAAGCACTACAAAAAACGAACCAAATTTTAAGGAATGAATAAAAATAATTACCCGCTCTTATTCTAGGAACGGAAGAAAGATAACTGAACAACTGCAGTGCGCTCAACGTATTGATGGTGTTGCAACCCACTGCTGAGACCATTTACTGCTATTCTGTGATTTTGTCTGGTCGTTATGTGACATTTGACGGTTGCGGGACTTTTTTTTCTAGTACCCAACTTGCTGTGGGGCGTGGACGGCCTAATGCAAACTGCAGGTATTTGATCACAGGGGTCTATTCATACAAGCCTGAGACGTCCAGAAGGACCGCCAAAGTCTATCAAACCAGAAAACCTGCAGCACAAAGAGTTCGAGTTGAGGTCGCCTGTGAACTCTCTGCTGCTGACCTTCTGCATAGATTAGGCCTAGCGGCCCTTCAGCAAGTTAGTCTGTATAGGTTTAAAAGCCCTTCACACATTCAAGATAGCCATAGAATTCTTCTGACACTTTTCCAAGACCTAGAACCGTTCGCCTGAGCAAATGGATTGTTTTTCAACGTTAATGCATGTAAGGAACCCTAAGAAGGACCGCTCCGCGCGCCCGCCGCGATTGGTCAGGGATGAGATTGGGTATTAGGTGTACGTAAACGATATTTTAACCACCAAATAACAGTTATTTCTTTCTTCCTGCTCTTCCTCTGAACTGTGAAACGAACCTATTTGTTTCGCATCTATTTTTTTTCCTATATACAATCTAGATTTCACCTGCATTGGCATTTGTTTTAAACCTCAAATCTCCGAACTCGTGTAAATTCACATTGTTAAACTGTTCATCACTCCTCTTTATCCCACAGTATTGTGCAGACAATTTTACATACACCTACAGGGAACTCCAAACGGTCGCAGACAGGGGCGGGACCTCGACGCCGCTCGCTTGGGCAGAGGCACGAGCGCTCACCATGTGGCTCTGGTTTCTCTGCTCTCCAGAGCGCTCGTGTCTCTGCCCAAGCGAGCGGCACCGAGGTCCCGCCCCTGTCTGCGACCGTTTGGAGTTCCCTATATGTTTGAAATGAACTTAGCAGGTGTAGCAGCTGTACCTTTTGTATAGTTGCAGTATGCGTACCCTAGAAAATGCTAGAGCACGAAAGGGAGCCAAGTAGCAAATAGGAGAATTTACGTACACAACGGCCGATGCTCCAGACATGTACTAATCCTTTGCCAGAGTTCAAATTTATGTGAGAATTCCCACATTTTCCCGATGAAATGATAGCAGAGGGATATTATAACGGCTTCAGACCTGCTGCATAAAAGGACATTCACAGAGTGAAGCTGTTCGAAACTTCGGCTCTATGGTGATTGATGTCACAATTCACACAGGATGTCCGAATATTCTTAGACACCATCAGCAATGACACCTGGAGCTACGCTACTCTGGTGTCGGATAACTTCACGGAGCACATAGCGACTACGTAATTCCTCTCTGTCCATTATATCTCAAGTCGTGAAAACCTGTCCGCGGAAAATACTCCGGAATTTGCGTGTCTCCTTCAGCTCACTAATAAAACATGTTTCAACCTCAATATGATCGTTGAGAAATCGTCCTATTCGTTTTCTGCTCTGGGTTGTAATCTCGTAGCATCCAGTGGCCACAGTTGATTAAGGTCATGTCTTTCAATGTGAATTTTGCTATGTTCAGAGTAATACCCCAAGCAAAGCTTAGCTGGCTGCTCCCATGGTTAAAGTCGTGTTTATACTTTTTCGCGAGTCGATGATGTCGCGGCGACAGCCACAACATGCACGACGCGACAGCTAGCGAAGCAGTCGCGTCACGCGTTTGCAGAAAGTTAAGCTTCGCAAATGCGCGTAATCCGCAAAAGCTCGATTTAGCACATACATAAGTCAATCTGGTCCGTAAGAGTCAACGATTCTGCGTTTTTTATGAATAGTCGTCCAGTCCCGTAGGTCTTAGGCCGAAACAGCAAGAGAAACAAGGAAACAATGGCCAATTCCAGTCCTCTGCGTTGCTAAAACCATCGTATTAACTCTTTCGCATTGTTTTTTCAGAGGAAATCATAAACAGGACGGAGATCAGTGACGTCGTGTCGGGAGCTTAAACGCCAACTACCACAACGCGACCACTACTCGCGCATACATCCATTCGGGATCCATCACTTCTGAACAGCAACAGTCGCGTCGCGATGAAGAATGGCGGCGTCACCGCATCATGGGTCCGGCACTAGGTGCTAGCACAGTTTTTTTTCCTGCCGTGGCGGCGTCCAGCAAGCGACGAGTTTCGCCGCTCACCTCACTTTGCCGCAATGACGCCTCCGCTGGTGCGGCAAAAGTGCGAAAACCCCACCAGTGTTTCGTCACGGCAAGCTCGCTTACGGAGCAGCGACAAGGAATGCGCAGTACCATTTCCGTCGTGCGCAGCAAAACTCTCCGACGGCAAAACTCTGAGTTGTGCTTACTAGTAGATGTATGACGATTTCTGTAATATCCAGATTGATTAGCCTATGCAACAACCAATAATTTCAAAACGAGAAATCTCAAAAACGATGAAATGAGGTACCTCTCAAAAACAATGGAGTGAATGTCGGAGGTTTATTTGTGATGATATTTACTACACTCGTAGTTATTCACACATGTCAACTATAGGTATGCTACAGAGGTGAACACTTTCTAAACTCGGATACGTCCAAAATCCTCCCACGCCGCAAATGGACGACGATGAGAACGCACAGCAAACGTCAGGTAAGTGATTTCGATAGCCGACATGATGCCTGAAAGGCTGTATTTTAGCTGTAGGCGCATATGTAAGTGCAGAAGTATTAGAAAAGAAGAAAAACATTACACCATGTACACTTACCATAACTTGAGAGCCCTGGTCTTATGACTCAAACGGGAATGTTAGCCGTTGGGGAACTCATTTAGGAGCACTTCCTCCGTCAGCCCTGTACTTCATTTTTGTAGTTTCGGCTCTTCGGAACAGGATCTCTCCGGTAGCATCATTTCCAACCCTCTTATAGGGTGTTACCCTTTTATCAGTCACAACATCGAAACTAAAATGTTGAGTATTAGAGCAAAATGAGCTTGACGTTGCATAGAAACTTAATATAAAGGACTCTGGGTGCTAAAGACAGGCAAGAAAAATGACATCTACATATAAAAATAACATCATAAACAAAGAAAACCCCGAAATAACACACAGAGGTGGTCGATTGAGCAAGCTGTTAATGCCCACCTTGACGCTATGGCATGAAGCTTCGGCGCCTTCATGAATCCAGTTCGCTGCATTTTTTCTCCGTGATAGCCAAAGCCTTTTTTCTCAAAGCCGGTCTGACCATCCTCTTCCAGCTGAACTGCCACTGGATGTGGTCGACCCTGTTGGGATCGCCCCAGCCCGGAGCCAGGTTTCCATCCCATTCTGCAAACAACGAAACTATCAACTGCTAGATACGACAATGTTGATGAATGAATCAATTGCCGATTTATATAGAGGCCAAGAAAGGCTTGAAAACCCTAACCTTCCAAGTAGCTTGCTCCCAATCCTGTTTGTGTATTGCTCGATATCAATGACGTCCGACCCGCTGTTTCGACGCTTTCGTTCATGATTTATAGGCTTAGCTCTCTTGGTGAAGACTGATTCTACCAATTTCCCAGCTCTGAAGTAAGATTAGTTTGTATTACAGTATTGTATCAGAAACCAGGAAAAGATGTGTCAATTTTAATACGGATCCGAAGCAGGATGTTTGAATATTGCAACTAGAAAGTTTAAAGATCTGGTATTATATAAAGGGGACTAGAAAGTTTAAAGATGCGGTTTTATTTGAAGGGGAATAATATGAGTTCGAACAGGAAAGCAGTTGCCATGATCTTTCAAGCTAACCGGAATTTGACGCTATTTTCGCTCGCTATTTTCACAATTTGTTCGACTGTAATTTATACAGCACCTCGCACAGTGGTTGATCTGTAAGGTCCTTCCCATAAAAAATATAGGATGGCTTTGGAAAGGCTATTCAAGGACAGCCTTTCCAAAGTAATCTAGTCAAATATTTATGTCTCAAGAAGAAGGATCACGTTTGCCTAGTACACATATGTTCCTCTTCCCCAGGAAAAATACCTCCTCTCGTCGTCTTCCCTCATCTCAACCGCATCACGAGCATCCTTTGAACCTACGGCTTTTCCTTCGTAATATACTGAGTAATCTACGTCCCAGTCGTCTGCCCAGGCCCAGTCGCTGTCCGTTCCTGAAGCAAGACTACTATGTTGATTTACATTTTGAAGGTAGCTATGGATAGTATAGCTCTGTTTTACAAACTTCTTCTGGTGATAAATAGTGGAATTACGGGATGCCTGCTACGTATTTTATTGAAAAGGAAGTACCCCAGCAGATTTGTTGCCACAGTTAGACAATTATCATGCAAAATATCCTCATGCTGTTGTTAACTATGGATGTCAAAGTGAAAAAATTGTATTGTTCGTAAACCGCTGTAGGCGATAATGTGAACACATGACTTCTGGAATTATTCATCAAAATCGGTGGTTAGCACTATTGTGACTTCTACTGCCATTGTGTAATTAGCATAGGCTTATTCAAATAACCACAAATCGATTCTGCACGCCCATATCATTATTTCGTTAAACTCATTCCGACCTATAACAATTTATATGGTCATCCGAGCTTTTCTTCCACTTACCCGAATCTCAAAACGTGAACAAATGAAAATGGTACCGCAGCATATAGAGCTTTCCTCGTAGAAAAAATGTAAAGGTTTCAAAATATAATCCACAAACCTTTTTCTCTTTCATCCCAATAGTTTTTATCCGTGTACCAAACTAGGCCAGGACCTCCTTTTTCCCAAACGATTTCCATTTCTTCCTCATACTTGCGCGGTTTTGTGCGATCTTGTTCGGTGACGTCATCATGAAGTGCTTCGTGCCTTCAAACGTAATGTATAAAGAATGATATACTATCTGTTCCAAAAATTAGAGCAATTCAATGTTTTGTGTGTAGCTACGCAAGACACGTCAAATCTTGGAATTCGAGCGCTATCGGTAACTGGAAACGTGCCTAAACTTGTCTTGCCTATAACA
>KN726675.1:0-21525 GCA_000816745.1 Ancylostoma duodenale
CGAATTCGAATATTTATTCGAATTTTTTATTCGAATACGTTATTCGGTCCGAAGTATACCCAGTATACTTGCCTTCGCTCGCCCCTGAGCAAGAGCAAAAAAATCAATAAAATCAATAAATCGACACTTTGGCGCAAAAAGGTTGTCATATTCGTGTTCAGCAATTGAGGAACCCTAGTAGGCATGTTCTGCCGGTCCCTAGACAAATATAGCGAAAAATCGATATGATCGATGAACTAATCAACAATATTTGGTGAGAAATAGCCTAAAACCTCCGCAGGCCCTTAAGAGATATGTATGCAAAGTTTGGTCCCGATCGGTTGATCCTCTGCGATTTCTATTCGGAACATACACACATACACACACATATAGTCGTTGTCACCACGGAACAAACGTCTGCAGCAGCACGGCCACGGCGGAGGCCGCCGCGCAGCCGCGGCGCAACACCGCCGCGAGGCTGCTGCGGGCGACGTGGCGGGCATTTTTCCAGCCTTGCCAGCCAGCTGATTTATCAATTACTATACGCTGTACCCGGCTTTGCTCTGGTGTTCTATTCTCCTCGGCCATTTGAAGCTGATACCAACATTTGTTGACCCAAAAGAATCCTATCGAGATATTCATCATTTGGTGATCAGCTTAAGTGACACTTCCTCATCCCGTCCCCATCCTTCAAAAATAAGGTAAAGTTGTTTGGCTGGTAAATTCTTCTAAAATGCTTGCCATATTCACGTCGAGAGTTTCGGAAAATCCATCAATTCCCGTCCCCGGGGTAAAAATAACGAAAATACATTAAAATCAATAAACCGATAGTGTCGTACAAAGTGGTTGTCATATTCGTGTTCAGCGTATTAACATACCCCAGTAGACATGTCTTCACCGCGCCCGGGGCAAAATTAGCGGAAAATCAATAAAATCGATAAATCGATAGTGTCGTGCAAAATGGTCGTCATATTCGTGCTCAGTGTATTAACATACCGCAGTAGACATGTCTTCACCCCGCTCGGGGCAAAAGTAGCGAAAAATCAATAAAATCGACATAATCGATAAATCAATCGATAATCCCAGAGTAGCCTAAAACCTCCGCCGGCCCTTAGGGTACACGTATGCAAAGTTTGGTCCCGATCGGTTAACCCTCCGTGATTTCTATTCGTTACATACATACACACACATACACACATACATACAGACTTTCATTTTTATATATACAGGGTGACAACAAAGTCTTTGGCCGAATATAAGAGATTGTAAGACTGGGATTCGATAAGCTAGCGATCTAAAAGTTTACGAGGATTGCGTAGAATTCATGCGCTTTAAGAATCCACTCTTGTATTTTGGATAACTCTCTTGGCTTCTCCGTAGGGTCGACAAAACCGTCGGCGACTGCAACGCACGGGGGCCGCAAGTTGGTCGAGCTTCTATGACACCGTTTTCTCGTTAGTTCTAAGCGAAGGAAGCTGGTATCTCAGCAAAAGTTAGCTCAGCTCCTGTGTTCTTAAAATTACACTTCAGAGATCCAGAGGCCTTTTTTAAGGGAGCACGCTAACTATTAAGCAAACATCATGGCTTTGGTGAGATCAGGATCTGGTGGGTCCGAACCAACCTTCTGCTGCTTTTTCTTTTGAAACATGAAGGAAAACCTTTGCCAGATCTCCATCTTATTTTCATCAGATGTTACTTAAGCCTAAGAAGCAACACACTTCTACGGATTTCGCTCTGCCCTCTTTTGCCCTTCGTTTTGTGAATTTTCTTGGCAAGGAGTGGGGGTGGCAATCTTTTGACCTTTTCCGGTCAAGAAAACTAGTTCAAGTATGGAACACCCTAGGATAGAAAGCTTCTGACCTGCCGGATAGTGCACAGAAAATTGGGGATTTGGAGAGGCAAATGAAAGAAGTTCTTAGAGAAGATGTCGCCGAAACCCTACTGGCGGCCATTTCCATCTCTACCTCATTTCATGTTCGCAGGTCATACAAGATTCATATAAAGCTATGGACTATAAAATTTTACACGTGTGCTCGAGACATTTGGGTAGTCAGAACAAGTACAAAGTTATGGGTTTCCCAGCAAAGCGCAAGAAATAATTGTTACAAATTTTTTTCCAAAGACTTTGTTGTCACCCTGTACAGACTTCATTGCCGCCGGATTTTTTTCTTAGGGTTTTTTACATTTTCTTTTCTGTTTCGTTGGTTTTTCTTCCATTCCAGGCCAGAAGGGATGTAGACCTAACATCACTTTATAGTGCAACCCATTTGTGTTTATTTATGCATGTTTGCTGGTATCAAGTCACGATCCAGAGCACAAATACACATAGAAATTTCAATTCACCTTCATTCAACTTCATCACACCGAAGGCAAGGTCTAAGCGATTGTCTTATTCACTTCTAACCCGTTAAATATTGCATTCTCTATAAGAATGAACACAGCACTGAGAAATGGATTTGTTGTCCTATAAAGCACTTTCAAGCAGAAAATTTCTGGTGTAGCAGGTCGATTATGTTGAATACCGAGGAATGCGAAAGAAAGAAATTTTAGAGATCATCAGCACTGGCATTCTAATGCTATGTCAAATTTTGAAAATAGTGACAAGAAAAAATATCTCACAAAGAGCTGTAAAAAACCAAACAGTACAAATTGTCATCGTTCTTCACTCCTTCTGGCCTGGAATACATGAAAAATCAACGAGATAGGAAAGAAAATGTAAAAAACCTGAAGAAGAACGAACAAAAACAGCGGAAATCAGGCGGCAAAGAAGTAATCGATAAATCAGCCGGCTTGCAAGGCTGGCAAAATGCCCGCCACGCCGCGCGCAGCAGCCCCTGGGCGTTGCGCCGTGGCTGCGGGGCGACCTCCGCCGTGGCCGTGCTGCTGCAGACGTTTGTTCCGTGGTGACAACGACTATACAAACATACAAACTTTCACTTTTATGTATACAGATGTTCGAAAATAATGTATACACTGTTTAAACTTCAATTACTCCAACAAAAATTAGAACAAACATCAACTTTTCTGCAACGGTACATATTAGGGTTAGAGGCATTCAATGCACTGACAGTGGTAACAATGCATTTCTGTGTCTGCGTCTTAGGATTGATTGACAAACATGCATCAGCTGTGAAACACACGACTGTGGAAATTCCAGGCACTCGCAACATCAGATTTCCATCCCTGCCTTACAGTGGCGGACGCGAAAAGTGGACGGGAGAGGGGAGGGGGCGTGGGCAGAAGGCGTCTCCGCCGCTTCAAGGACTCGGACGGGAAGTGAAGAGAGTAAAAATATGTATCAATTCAAATATTGAATAATTTATGATAATTCTAAAAAATGATAATAAAACTAAACAACTAAAAATAAACCCGCACATAATTTCTACTTATTTTATAAGAAGTTTCCAAAACCTGGCGGTCCTTCCTGTAAGCCTAAATCCCGCATCCAAAGCCAACAGAATGCCTGATTGCGCGCGTATATACGTTCACAATAGTCATTGCAGTACATAGCGCAAACATCTTGAAAGTGTACCACTGGAAGGCATGTACGCATCACTGAATACAAAAAGATTCCAAGTAATGCTTTATATAGTATGATGGAATTTGATTGTCATTTCAATGTTGTTTGAGCATCGAGGAATTCAGTGCTGCCTGAGGGGGAAGTGGTGCTATCGGACGAGCATCGTTCATCTGATGAGAAATCATGCATAACTCACTTCTGGTTGATGAATTTTATCGACATATGCGCCAGAACCCTCACCCTGAGAGATTTCGTCCTGATTCACTCCTGCCACAAAACTTCTACACACATTGCGTTCTCGGTTTCGCATTTAACAAATTCGGATCTCATTCGATTATAGACCTATGTGAGCGAATCGTGATTGTTTTGAGCGACGAAGAATCAATGCAAACTAGCTGCAATTGGAAGTTGTTGCCGCGCAAATATGCACAGTCATGGAAGAAATGAGAGACAAAACGAAGACAGCAACCACGAGGCTGAGAGTGAATATATGTACAGTGGTGACCACATATCTTACACACCGCCAATTTTGGGCGATGAACTGATGGAAATCTAGAATCCGTATCTCAGACATGGAATCAGCTATCAGAACGACACCGGGGAAGGTGATAATGCACAATGTTCCCCTCTTTACTGTTAGCCCAATTCTGCCCCTCCGGAAAATTCCAGCTGAAAAAGCAGTGGTTTCGGGAACTTTTGCCTTTCTTCTTAACAGCACTCTTTCGAAATGAGGGGGGAACGTTTTTACTTCTTCTTCTTCTTCTTCTTCTCTTCTTCTTCTCAGCATCTGTCCCGCGCATTCGCGGGGTCCGCTATTTTGGTTCTCCTTCGCCATAGATCACGATCCTGAGCGTCATCCTTGGTGACTCTAGCTTCTTTCATATCCTTGCCTATGGCGTCCTTCCATCTTTTTTTTCGGTGAACCTCTGGGACGCTTGCCGGTAACTTTCATCTCCAGGGCCTGGCGGGTAGGGTGTAGCGGCGATCTTCTCATGACATGACCAAACCATCGCAACCGCTGTGCTCGCAATTTAAGCTGTATGGGCGCCATCATTGTTCTAATGTCTTCGTTTCGCACCTTATTACATCGCGTAAGTCCACACGCCCATCTAAGCATTCGCATCTCAGCCGTGTTCAACATTCGTTCGTGGGTCTTCGACAGTGGCCAACACTCACCGCTGTACATCATTGCCGGCCTCACAACAGTGCGGTAAATCTTCCCTTTCAACACCCTCGAGCACTACGGATCGCAGAGAATTCCAGTTGATTCCGTCCACTTCAACCAACCGTCTTCAACCATGCGCAGGCAATCCGTCCTCTAACTGCCGCATCCACCGTTCCGTCAGCACTCAAGACGCTACCCAAATACAGGAATTCCTTGGCTTGTGTAAAAGCAATACCGTTTGCGTCTGAAACGACGTCCTCCTCCTGTGTACTGCTCATGACCTCGGTTTTCTTCAAATTCAACTTTAGACCCGCATCTGCAAGTGCTGATTGCCACTTCTGGATCTTGAGCTGAAGTTCTGCTCTCGAATTTGCGATTATAGCCACATCGTCCGCATAGAGCAGTGTGTATGGCGAGCCTTCCAGGAGATGTTTTACCACTGTGTCAAGTGTCATAATAAAGAGGAATGGGGTCAGTGTTGATCCTTGGTGCACCCCCACAGTTATATCGAACTTTGATGTTGTTCCATGTGAAGTGCGCACCCTTGCCGTCGATCTGTCGTACATGCCTTGGACTGCCCTCACCATGTACTCCGGGATGCCTCGTTCTCTCATCACCTCCCAAGCACTGCACGCCGCAACCTGTCATATGCTTTCTCCTAGTCCAGAAAGGCGATATGGCATAGCTTGTTCGTTTCGCGGTACTTTTCCATCACTTGACGGGCGATAAAAATGGCGTCCATTATCGATAGCTCAGGGACAAATCCAAATTGATCCGGTGCTATTTCCACCATGTCTATCAGACGCATATCCAGAAGGCGTTCGTGGATATTCATCGTATGCGCGATGAGCTTGATACCTGTATAGTTCGTACAGTCCATCACATCACCTTTCCTTTTGAATATCGGCACTACGATGCTGTCTCTCCACGCTTCTGGAATTTCCGCTGACCTAGTGATGTCATCATCCAGAAGCTGTCCTCGGTAGCGATACGAAGGGAAATAATCCTGTCGCTAACACGATTCATAGACGGAACGTGCTCTTTTAGGGGTCCGGATACTGCTATTGCCACCCCATTCCTTCTTGTCTCAAGTCCGTGATAGAACAACTTGATGCCGTCTCCGATCTTTCTAGCCTTGGACCCTTTCCATCTGATCTCCTGCAGACACAGAACGTGAATCCACCTCCGTTTCATGAAATCTGCGATCTCCCTCGTCTTAGCGGTCAGAGTTCCGATGTTCAAGGACCCGACCCGAACCAGCGTCTTCAGCCGAGGTCGTTCGCCCCTCGGTAGCCCTCGCTTGTTAACCACAGGAGGCGGGCGGGCTTCCTGCCGGTCACTTCCGGGCGACGTCCTAGCATTTACTCTATTCCATTTTGAACCTATCATATTTATGTGACACTGGTCTTCATCAGCCGGCCTATCAACCTGGGCCTGACCCTGGAAAAACGAAGAAGAGGTTGCTTTGGTCACCGTGCCAACCTCATACCACGGGGCGACGAACTTGTTTATAGAGGCGGTCCCGACTCGCCTCTCTCACTTGGCCGACCTTCTCTGGCAAGCATTTTATAGGTCGTGAGGTGCCACCCCCACGCCCGACCGCGAAACGTAGGCGAAAGTAGGACCATTCATGGTTCGCGGGGATTTCTCCCTACCACCATCCGCCACACGGTGGATACGCTCGATAGCTAGAGCGACTTAATAGCCCCGAATAAATATTATTATTTATTGTTTTTATTTATTGTTTAAAAATATTTTGTTTTCTATACTCTTGATATAATTGCGCATTTTACCGTTATAATACTAATACAAAGTTGTTCACTGCAGGGACGAACAAAGATTGCCAACAGGATTTAGAAACTGCGAAAAAAAAATTTATGCTGAATTCAAAGATAAAGCATGCACTTCGGTTGTGGATTTTTCTACAGTCGGTGCTCCTAACAAGAAATGAGGACTCCTGGGATAAACTCGAGGCTTTTAGTATTCCTTTGATCTATATAAAATGGAATTCTTATGCAAATTTCATAGATTGCTTCAAAGAAGCACTCATGGAGCCTCAACAGAGACTCACACTCAGCCCCGATCGCCCATCCTGGGGTTAAGATATGTAAAAGATTCTGTCGCCCAAGATCGTGGGTTTAAAATCATTTCAATTCATCCCGAATTCCCAGCAAAGATTCCTTGAAAACGGTTTTTTTCGCACTCTGTTATTATTGAAGTGGATAAAGTGGTCGGCGTTAATCAATCCCGATAGTGGGATGCACCACACATTCGACTTCATCCGATAATCGTAGAGGCATTGAATGCGTATGTGCCCTATACAGTAACTTGCAGGGGCATTCGTTGTACCGAGTCAGTGCTTATCCTCCCAAACTCCTCTGGGACTAATTTTCCGACCCCGAGGGTGGATGGGTTGGCTGGCCATTGGGGCGATCGAACCATCGACCGTATGCGTACACTCGCCTCTTGCCGCTGCGCCACACGCGCCCCTGTAATTATTATTATATTATAGTAGAGTGTGCTACTTGGGATCCAGTTCTCATTAAGATCATGTTTCAAAAATGATTTCGATGTGATACAGCGCGTTAGCGTGCTCGTTTTTCCTGGAATCAAACTTGTTCTAGTGGAAAACTCCTACAGACTCTTGTGGACCCCACCTAAATCCAGAATGTGGGGTAGGTCTACTTGTTTCCAGTAGTTCTTATAAAGTTCATATTCAGTAATTCCTTTCTCCTTCGATCTTATGAGGTTGAGTCGAAAGTTCTAGGACAAACAAACAATATTTTTTCATTCATCTTACAATTTTTAAAAGATTATTGCGAATCATTTGAAGTATGCCCTATTGGCATTAGCATGCATGGTCTTCTGCCAACGTTCAGACAGATTCTACTAGGTTGGTGCATAATTAATGCGGCTTTTTTCGCTACTTCTTTTCTTGATGGTAAATGAAGCTTTTCGAATGGTTTTTTTTCATGGAAAAAATCCTCTCTTTCCACTTGTTAAAGGTGCTATCGAAAACCGCATTCTCATCCGCCATAATATGCTCTATCACTTCGGTAAAAGTTGCAATGCGGCACAGTCATTCCACAATCTCAGCAAGCCTTTCAAAGATGGGCCAATCAGCAAGGCTAAGTTGAAAGATTGTTCATATTCGTAAGGTACGAGCTTCACGGATAGAGGTTGGCCATCAAATTCCAAGCAATAAAAATTTTGGGTAGCCTGGAAGAGGACGAAAGCTTGACTACGATGATGCTGTCTGAATTCTTCAATATGGACCATTTCGAAGAACTGCTCGAGTGTGTTTTTGGTGTCGTCGCGGGTTTGAAAGTCTTGACCATCCAGATGATGTAGATGGGAAAAAGGTGGCAACCGGAGGAGCCAGGTCTGGGGAATAGGATGGGTGCGCTAAAATGGTCCAGCCGAACTTCACTACTTCAGCCTTGGTCGCTCTCGCAAAGTGTGGCTGAGCTTGAGGTGGCGAGCTCACACTTCGATTTCGAATTATGAGTTCGCCTGCAAGTGTGGTTCTTGTTTCATTCTTGTATTAGAGCACCATATTTGGAGAACTATTATATTTTTGCACCAATAATGCTTACATCACCTAACCCGAAATTCCCCGTAAGCTTGGAATTGGCCGCCACATGAAACTTATTGTTAGCTGACAATTTCAGTAGATTTATTGGCATCCCTGCTCTCTTCGGTTTGCGGTAGTTGCACCAATTGTCAGCCGACTTGTTGTCGACGAAGCCATGGTATGTACAGGCGCTTCTTTTCCCGAACTGTCGACTTAACTTCGTCTATCCAAAGCCGAGGTTGCTTGTCGATCTTTCTTCGACGCAATTTAGTCGCACCAAGTTCAAACCGCGCTGCTTCTACAACTGCTCGTGGTGTATTCCGCCAAGTTTCCTCAACACTCATCACTGCCGGTAGTTGAACGCGAGACATGACCACACCCTCCTTCTCTTTCAGTTTCCACCACTTGATTTCTAACTGGTACGCATCTCTCCTCGTACTTCTTCGGTGGAGTGACTTTTAGCCTGCAAATCAGCGGTCGATGTTGTGTTCGCTGTCGTACCGTGTGGCACCACGTTCACGTCCGGAAGTAGCTTTTGGTCTTAAGGACATAGTCGATCTGTGACTTCGTGTTGTCGCTGGAGAAGGAAGCAAGATGGGATATATGTTTTTGGAACCATGTATTCGTTATGACGAGGTTGTGAGACTCGGCATATTCGAGAATTGTTCACCATCTTCGTTACTGTCCCGTGGCCGAACCCACCATGACAAATGTAGTCGCTTTTCTTCGCTCCCACGTGACCATTAAGGTCTCCCGCGACAGCAGTAGTATCCTGCCTGGGTACCTCTGCGGTTTTCTCATCAAGCAACGCTCAGAAGTCGTCCTTGATTCGCTCAGAGCAAACCAGTTTGCGACGTCCGCAATTCAACAGTGGCGGTAACAATTTTCATAAGCCGATCCTCGAAATGATGGACTTCGGCTATTAGGTCTCGGTAGCATCCTGGGACTATAACTCCGACGCCACTTCTGGTGCCGGCACTGTCATGGTAAACGAATTTGTAACCACATCCTACATCTTTCGACTTGCAGGGGAAGTGCACGAATTTAAGCTGCGAATTCAAGATGAAGCCTATATGATTCGAGAGCGTGTCCAAAATGATGTTCAATTATGTACTTGAAACTTGCTAAATGGTCAACTGAAGCTCAGAAAAAGGAGTGCAAAGCAGAGGCACACTGCAGGATTTGATCCTGCGAACATGTTCACGACAAGCGAGAAACTTACCTTTGCGCCATAACCATTTTTCAGTGCTGTCTTATACCCTTGCACATGTACAGCTCTACCATATGCGCTTGATAAAACCACGCGTAACTCCTTAGGAAGACAAAACTCAGGAATGACGAAAACGGATTTCAAACCAGTGTCGCGAGCTGCAGAAGACAGTTACACCATGCCACAATTCCATGGTACCCATAGTATCTTACCCTCGCTTCACGTGGGATTCTGAGCTTCTGTAGACCACTTAGCAGATTTTAAGGATAGGTCGTAACACCATATTGGACAGGTTCTCTAACCATATAGGTTCGTTATGGAGTAGCAGCTTTTTTCGTGCAATTCCCTTGTTAGTACCTGACCATCTCCTTTCCTGAACCACACATACATACATGTATGCCGATTCTTGTTCACTCCAGTGAGGCTGCTAGCTCGCACGAACGGCCTCAACGAGCCGACGTTCAAAGTCGCAACGCACCTCTTGACATGTTGTGATTCCTAACGATTCGCCTGCTTGTCCCCCGATGCCGCTGTTTGCGATGCATCGAGGGCCGTATCGAGGCCGTCGCATATTTTTTCCACACTTACCGGGCGCCACGTGTGGGCCTCGATTCCTGCGTACATAAGCTTCTTTTCGGGCATAATTGACGTCATAACCATACGATTTGTCATGGGTCTTCCTCAAACGGTCTATCACCATGGCCTGTCAACGGCATTCGACTGTTGAGGGAAAGGATTCCCTCCCCTCTGGACGAGGGAATTGCTTGTTAGAGACGTCCCTAGATTGCCTCTCATGCGCTTCCCAGCCGTTAGAATGCGAGACTTTGTCCAAATCTGGACTGTACGATACCACCCCATATAAAGCATCTGCACACATCCATACGCGCGAGCGCGTGTTCACACTCATATGCCGGTCGTATGAATCGAGCCAGGCCCCGGCACGAGGTCTTCCCCGGGCCAAAATCAAAACGAAGCCTCCTTTGAAAAACCAAAGTTTTACGAAGCCCCCTTTGAATATGCAAACTGAAGGATAACTTTAACCCACTCTAAAAATAGGAGTTCCGGGGAACAGCTCGTGGTGGGGCACAAGTTCATAGTTAAAACTCATAATCTATAATCTTAGGAACGTAAAGGCACAACATTCTGAAGCAACAAATAAATTTAAAAAAGGCATAGATTCGAAGAAAAAACCCTCAAATTCGGAAAGGAATGCAGATCAAAGGGCAATTCATACTGGATGCGTGCGTTTGACCCGCGTGCGTCTATATGATGAAGGATGGGGCCAGTCGCATCGCTGACGCGGCTCAGGGGCACACATTTAGGAACTCGAGGCGGCAGTACATTCTTTTCATTGAGGATGTACATGCCGCGTTGACCGGTATTTATGGACAATCCTTCGCAAGTTGATGCGTGCGTCCGACGCGCGCAGCTGGTGTAAATTACCCTTAAACGGTGATCGGTGAAAATGGAACGGTCACTGGGACGTGTTGGGATGAACAAATGATTCTTATTACAAGGGAAAACGCGTTGAAACCAGCCGCGGCGTCGTTCGATTGGAGCATATAATCTACGGGCTTGGACTCCGTAGGATTTTAAGGATTCATGCGCAGTGTAAACGCAATGGAATGAATTGAAATCTTCAGTGACAAAAGAACTAAAGGGGTACTACAAGTGTATACTGCGAAAGCCCAAAAATTATGTGAAATAAAAAAGTGTATGCTCCTTATGTATTCTTTATGCCAAATTACCTCAAGTTAGCAACACTCCGAGAACTCCTATGAATCCCATACTCCATGGATCGAATCCATCAGGTGCTTGAACGATGAAGTGGACCTTGAAGAAAAAATGTATGCTGCAAAAGCCCAAAAATTATGTAAACTAAAAAAGTGTATGCTCAGTAAGTGATTTAGGTCGCTCTGGGCGACCTGGGGGCGAGCTGAGGTCTCCCTCACATATATTCTTTGCATCGTACATCGGTTCTGGCAATACTGAGCATACAGTTGAAGTGCCCCGTTAGATCTCCCCATACTCCAATTTTCAAGCCCAACCTCAAAGTCTGGACTTCGCAGCAGCTCATCGAAATTTCCGGAAAAGGGTTTTTCGCGCATATCCTTCGAGCGGTACATAAGTTCAGGTCGTCCGTTCAAACAGCTGTAGTGCTCCCTTAGTTCTTTTGTTACTGAAGATATCATGTCATTTGGTTGCGTTTAGACTGCGCAGGAGTCCTTAAATCCTACAGTGTACGTGGAAAATGTGCTCCAGTCGCAATATTTGGACCGGACAATCGCTGGCCGCTCAAAGAGAGAGCACCCTCCTTGCAAGCCGTTTTTCGGCATCAGTCGCCCCTATTGCACCGCTCAAAGCAAGAGCAGCCTCTCCACGCTTGATGATGAGGTCACTTAACTTTATCTTGCCTGATGAACGTGATGCCCTCCTTAGTAGTAATGAAACCACAATTTTTTCTTCGGGGCTCCGCCCCGAACCCCAGTACGAAGCCCTCTTTGCTATTCGGCCCTTTTACGAAGCCCAGCTTGCCCCCGGGGAGACCTGTGCTGGGGCCTGAATCGAGCCCAGCACTGTCGAACTAAGTAGTCCATCCTCTAGGTCTACCCGCGTGGTAAGGCAAGCGCATGGCAGCTTTTGGGCCGCGGTAACCATTCGCCCCTCCACCCATCCGCCACCCGATGTCGTGCCAAGTAGTTAGGCTACAAATCGCTTGGGATCCCTCGTAAGAAGGAGGTCCATGGCCAGAAAATAACAACCGATTTATCGACTATGCCGGTTTTATTGAATTTTCGCTATTGTTGTCCAGGGACTGGCGAGAACATGACTACCGGGGTTCCTCAAAACGCTGGATAAAGTTATCGATTTATTGACCTCATCAATTTTTCCAACTCCTCAGGGGTCCGTGAAGACATCCCCGCTAGGATTTTCCAGTACGGTGAATATGAATATGGCATGCGTTTTGGACCTAGAAGCCTCTTCATTGATTTGTCGATTCCATCGATTTTTCGAGGATATGTCTGCTGGAGTTCCTCAAGGCGCTGAACACGGACATAACAGCAGTTTTGTACATGAGTACCGATTTATTGATCTTATCTGTTTTTCAACAGTTCTGCTCATGGGTCGGTGAGGCCATGTCAACTGAGGCTGCTCCTTACGCGGAATACTAATATGCAGGGCATCTTGCACCCAGATACATATACGTTTATCGATCTACCGATTTCATTCATTTTTTGCTGGTTGGTCAAAAGGTCAGTGAAGACAGATTCACTGAGGCTTTTTAACACTCTGAACATGGATAAGGCAACAATTTTGCACGACTGTGTCAGTTCAGTGGTTTCATCTATTCTCTTCCCCTTTTCTGCACAGGTACGGGCAAGAGCGCGCCCATTGGGCAGCCGAACAAGCTTAACAGCTAAACGCAAATATTATGGGCTCTTTGAATAAATTTATGAGCAGTGAAATTGTATTGATCACTGTGAAACAGCCGGAGTAGTGAAATATCCGAGCAGAGCGGGATTTGCCGTCCGTCCAGTCGGTCTTATAAATGCGGTCAACGGAGTGGAGCCTAGCAGCTGACTTGTGCTTATGCAGTACCCTTGGGTCGGCACGTTTTGATGTGTCCATTAACTACCCATTAGAAGCGATTAAAGAGATATCCCATGCGGAAGAATTGGTTCTGGCTCCATCAGCGAGGTCGCGCACTTCACGATCTCGTAATTTTGGACAAACACGAGACAAAGGCATCTAAAAGAGGTATTGGCAAGCAGTATGCGTGTATTTTTAGGACGACCTGGATGAACAGCATCAATGTTCGCACCGTGAAGTAGTTGAGGTGTCGAATACAGTATCAGACTTGCTAACGCATCGAAAAGATTCAGGATCATTCCTGAAGGTCGAGTTAACTCCAGCTTTGAGGTTATTTAATGTGTCTCTCTATGACTGTTTTTCAGAGTTACTATCTTCTCACTTATGCGTGCTCAGCCGAGGGCCAAGAAATCCTTACCAAGCACAGAGACTGTCTCAAATCCGTAGGTTTTGAGCTTATTATATGTGTGTTTAGTCCTCGTCTCACGCATTCCGACAAGCTAGACAGTTGGAAAAGACAGTTGAATTTGGAATCTCAAGATTGTAATATTGTGTCTCTCGAGTCGCTCCCGCTTTGCTAGATGTTGCGCCTGTCATGTCACTGACCATTGAAGTCAATGTGTCGAACAGATGTGGAGGTGTAACACAACTACGCACCTGCACGTACATAATGCTCGCAGTTTGAGCAGTTTTCCTCTACTTACAGGAGAAGATTGGAGAAATGACGCTATCAGCCGGAACGTACCTCAGTGAGAAGTTTTTAGAACACGATGATGATGAGGAAGCTTGCACGAATGTACGGTTTTGACCTCATTTTCATTGACATCCAATAGGCACATGCTGTTTGTTGTTGGAATCTACATGTTTCAGTTGAATCTAAAACTACAAGAATACATCCGAGCAATGAGTAACTTATGCAGTAAACATGAAGCTGCGCAACTCATGTGCAAATCTCTAACAAATATGTTCAAGGTGAGCTCAATTATTCATTCAAGTGACCTTTGTCACCGTTTATATCTATTTGCTAATAACCAACAAACCTTCGTAAAAATCTTGCTGGTTATGTCATCACTTTTTGTTTAATGCATTCCTGTTTTGAAATTCTTGTAATACAGGGTGGGCCCAAGCCCCAGCACGAGTCTGTCGTAGGGTCGGACCAAAACGAAGCCCCCATTGAGAATTGAATGCACTTTCTTTCTCAGAGCACTGCATGGAAAAATACTTATAAAAATGGTGAATACAAATATCCAGAAAAATCTCAATTTGAAACACTTGCGGACACGTTGGTCTTTATCAAAACAGCTTTAATCCGTGAGCCTCGTTATCATACGAGTATCCCCAAACTTCGCCAGTTCAGAATGGATAGAAATGAACCGGCGATATAAGAAATGAGGGTCGTGGAAATGATACGTATCGATTGCCACGTTACATCGCCTTGGATCGGTGCCAAACGGAGCTCATCGCCCGTACTCTCTAACATGTGCCCAAAATTCACTGGCGATGTGAGTGGTCGTGGTGGTGGGAACGATGCCTATCGATTGCCACGCCACATCAAATATCATCTCTCTCACGCTTGAGGTCTCCTCATTCACTTTATCCATGTGGCGATCGCCACGATTGCTGGCGAAGTCTGGAGATACATTAACTGACCGCATTTCCGAACTGGTAAGATTGGAAGGAGGGGGGGGGGGAATGATCAAATTAGTAAGAAAGAACACTGATCCTTGTACTATTTTGACGTTTTACAAAATGAAAGAGAGAAGATCATCGCGAATGAGTCAAAACAAGAAAGAAATTGGGCAGAGTACAAAAAATCCACAAGATTTCTCGACGCATTTTTCATCTAGTTCCCTTGTTTTCCAGTGAAAAAATTTCTCAAGAACAAATCTTCAATCCATAGCGATAAACAGGCATAATAGAACTTCGGAGATTGTTAGACTGCTTCAAGCCATCCCACCACGAAGAGACGACCGGATCCGGGGGAGATGGGATGAGATGGGCATGTCACATTGCAAGATAAGGCGACAGCAGATGGACCAAAATTTTAACATTTTGGTGCCCATGGAACTATTCCAGACCCTGAAATCAGACCAGCAAATTGCTGGAGAAAACAGACTGAAGAAAGATTAGGAAGATTGTCGCAAGATGTAGTCAATGACCGACGGGAACTCAAAAGGAGGCTGGATGACCTATTCCCACAAGAATAAGAAGTGAGAATGTGCTCTTCAAGTAACAAGTAGGTAATGGCAATGCCAAGCGATATGCAATGTCTCACCTCACTTTCGATGTTGGGATGTCAGCAGAATCTGGACGTGCTGAGTTCAAGAATGTATATATGATTTCTAATAAAACTAAAAAAAACCGTTTTTGAGGGAACAATCCAATTTGGTGTAAACGAATTCCTCGCCAGCGAATCTGCATGGCTTGCCATACACCTCAGCTGATTTCATTGATCGCGCAGGTGTTGTCATTGCCAAAAACTGCGCCGCAGTCTCGCGTGCTCGTGACAAGGCACGAGGCACTCGTACACAGGTCGTGGGGTTGCAAAATTCTCGGTCGATGATCCTCTAATAATTCAGGGTCCCAAGTGTTTAGATGATTTCGAAGTGCATAAATGTCACCAACAGCTCACACAGGCTTCATTACTATAACAGTCTCAAAAACGATAGCTGAGCTGAGACACTGCCTTTGAACGATCAAACCCGCCAGCGTCTACTCAGATGTTCCATTCTCTCCCATGCACTAGCTCCGACTTGATCATCGCCACCCCACCAAGTATTAGGTTGGATAATAAGGTCACTCTGAGCATTCAGTATATTTTCACGAAGTGGACTAGTTGAACTTAGGTTTTTCTGAAAGTTATTTTCCGCAGTACTTCTTCACATCTACAGTCTGTATCAAAAGTATAGGGACACCCTAATTCTTGCCCATAACGAAACCCATGATTTTCTAATCGGTCTGATTCTTTGCCGTTTCGATTCAGCGGGTCAGGAAACCCCAAGGCACATGGTTTCAATCAATGAGATCGACCCATAGAGTTTTTACAATTTTCTAAAGTGAGAAAGTCAGGAATTCCTTGTACCAAAAGTATAGGGACACTTATTGCTTAATAGTCGCTTTGCTGGGAAAAAAATCAGCAAAAGGTCAACTGATGAGCGGTTGGTAGTGTTCTGTTTATTGGCACTTCAGGCCTCCTGTTTGCCATACTGTAAAAGTTGTTGCTGGCCAGGTTAGTCTCCAGATAAGCATCCCCAACGGCATTTTTGATCACTTCATCCGAAGGACATTCTCTGTTGTGGGCGCAGCCTGCCTGTTCAACACATTTTGCATTAGAATTAGTTTTCAGAAGCACGGTTGTTGCCTCAAATCGTAGCTTTTGTGAGCTTAGTTGTCGTCAAGTAGGCTAACTCACAAAAATGACTTGATTTTTTCGCATGAGAATGGGGTTTCGCCGAAGACTTCGTTTCAGTAGTGATGATGAGATATTGCCATTGCTCTGCCAGAGCTGGTTTAGCCACATTCTGCATGACCGAAAGGCAAAGAACCGCGAACGTCATGTCCGTTGTAGCACCCCAATCTCTGCAACTATCACTTCCTAGGTTCTTTTTCCAAGATGAGACTGACTTCTCGCATAAAGACCTAAACGCTGCTCTAATCTATGCAAGGCGTCCAAGTAACCGTTTTCCAACAAAGAAAAATGCATTAGATGAAGAAGGTGTCATACTTTCAGGAATGAACATCTTTGTGATTATTACACGGTTAGAGGCGTAACTACGAGCATGGCGTACGTAGCCCTGTGCTTTTTGAACGTCCAGAATGTAGTTCACGAGCTCTGCCGAGGCTTGTAGATGTCCCAGTACCACTATTGCAGTGTTACTGTTACAAAAACTTCATGTTCAGGAAAGAAAGTGCAACCATCCACTAGAGTCACCCCTACTGAGGGTGATTCGGTCCACCCAGGTTGGAAGGTTTGGATCAGCAATCCCACTTTGCAAGGCTTATTCTAATTTTATGTCTTTGGCGGTTATTTCTAGACGGGTCTGTGCTCAAATCAGTTGGGACACCTCCGTAGAGGAACTTAAAGAAGCCACGTGCTTTGGGCTGCCTTTAGATCAGTCTCACCAGTAACAACTTCTACAGCGCGGTTACCAGGATGTTTGCGGTAGACGAAGGATTACGAACTGGTTATTAATACAACTTTTCTTGGATTATTCCGAGCAAAACTGTTCTTTAACAGCAAGTGTCTCTATACTTTTGATACAAGGAATTTCTGACCTTTCAATGCAAAAAATTATAAAAATACGATGAATTGATATTATTGATTGAAACTAAGTATTTCAAGGTTTCTTGAACCGCTGAATCGAGTGGGCAAAAAATCAGTCCGATTAGAAGAATATGGGCTTTGTTATGGACAAAAATTAGGATGTCTCTATACTTTTGATGGACTGTAGAGCAAGTCCTTGCGAAAAATCGTCTCTGAACTCTACGAACTGCGAGTACAGAACAAGTTACATGCTTCAGCCCAAAATCGACCTCTCTGAAGCAGACATCCACTTCTGCGCTGTCTCTTCAACAGTAGTGGCTGCCACTTAGACGTTGTTAACATCCGCAACAGCTTGAGCTGCACTTGTTTCGCTGTAGTTGTGGAACAGTTGGAGGAGTCGGAGATGTATGCTCTTGTCGAATGATCGCATATGATGCGACAGGAAATGAGAAGTAGCAGGAATTGGGGAAGCTCCAAAAAAAAATGTCCACCATGCGAGCCAGAAAAAAATGTGGACCTTGTTTCATCATCTGCCAGGCCAAGGTAAAAGGGACCGTCCTGCTGCAACGCGATCAAAATGCCCACAACAGCACGCTGCATGTCGGTAGTGCATTCAATCCGCTGCTTGGCCGTTATTTTCGACACAGGAGCAATTGATCTTCTATGGATAGTAGAAGGGACAGTCATGACAGTGAATATGTTCGCGGTGGAAGAATACTTAAATAAACCTTCGAGTAACTTGTGCTTCATCCCTTCTCATCTGCTATTGATGTATCATCGGTCGCGCAAAAGTACAGCGGTTTTATCATTGTCTCCTCCTCTGATAACCCTGACTGTAGGAACGCCAGAAAAAATCTGCTCATTCACCCGGTTTTGTTCATTCTTTATTCGCTTCGTTCTTCAAAGATTTAGCGTAGATGTAACGCTCTCTTTATAAGTTTTTACCACAGATCCTCTCATATTCTGGGAAAAATTTTGATACAGGGAGTTTTTCGTCTGTAACCTTCTTCCAGGATAGGACAGCGCTACCCGCAGTTCAAATTTTTATATTTTCCGCAACTAAACATATTGTACCTGTTCACTTGAATTCCTCACTATTAAGACAAGTTTCCACAAGAACCGCAGCAGAAATCCGAAAGAATTCATCGGTGACCTGTGATCCTTCCGAACACTGCTGCGGTGCTTCTGAATATTATAGCGGTGCTCCCTTCCGAAAGTTTGTCTGAGTATTTCGTTCGATACAATTACAATTACAATTATTTATTCCTTGTCGCACAGACACAAGTGATCTGTTCTTAGTTTTTCGTACGAGGAATCTTGAAGGACCGACGGGATTGAGCTGATGCGTCTATCGTCCAGCCACATTGTTGCTCCTTACTCCATTAAATCGAGCGAAGTCATTTAGCCATTCTGATCTACGACAAAAGACTGACCTTTCTTCATGTGGGATCCAATCAGTTGCGGCTCAAGCCGATGCTGTTTCGCACAACCACAACCGATCCGTCCTTCGTGGCATACGGTCCACGCCTGCCAACGGCGTGTTGGACTGGCTTCTTCCTCCTCGATGTAGTAGGGTGAGGGCGGCTGAGACCCGATCGTTCACGAGAGACGCTTTAGTAGGAACTAAAAACTAAATTGTCCGATACAAATAAATATAAATGAACAATCCTTTTAGAAAAGTTTTTTGATTGAAAGGGGTTGGAATTTAGCATTTGGTTATATTCATGTTCGCAAACATGTTCCTGGTCACTCCTACAAGCTTGCTTGAATCCTTTGTAATGCAGAGCAAAAATCCAAATCTCCGTCTCCACGATGGATACTACTGCATCCATAGCAGCTACTGGAATACCTGTGCTGTTAGGAAGGGCTAGGAATCATAGTATATAGACAGTGTGAGCGGTTATGGTGTAGCCGATCATCATTAGATAAAATGGTAGTGATATCTGGGATAATGCTAACCTCAAAAACCAGGAGTGAGAGTGGCTAAAGGCAGTGTCCAAGCTCAGGACCAGTTTGAGGTATTGGGTATCAGAAAATGCAAGGGGCGACGCTGATTGCAATGATATAGGTATCTCAGCTAAAAAGTGTGGAAACCCCTCTTTTTGAACCCTCTATTTTCGGGGGAAACGTTCACCCCGGCCCATCGAAATCTCGTGCACAAAGTTGCGCCGCGATCGATCGATGCCGCTGCGGCAACTCCATGTCGAGGTGAAGTTGCAGATGTGTGGTCGAATGCAAGGGCCGCATGCCGGCATGGAGTTGCAGCGGGAGCATCGATCGATCGCGACCAGAGTTCGGCACAACCTTAGCTCGAGCAGAAAAAATTACGAAGTCCCCTTTGACCTAGCCAAGAATCTACGAAGCCCCCATTGTAAACAAGTTAGAACAAGTTTGTGTGAAGAGCGCTGGTTTCATTCAATTCACATCGACATGTCCACACGACCTAACAAGAGTTAACAAGTAAAGTGGTGGCGGAGCACGTTAACAGCTGGTATTCTCAAATAATTTCCCAAAATTCCAGCTAAAATTCTAGAGGAGATAGAGATCTCGGAGGTTTTAGCCATAGTTTGATAGAGCAATAGTTCATGAATACAAAAGTGTGAATAGAATTGGAAATAACTGACTTTGGAAGAAGTTATTTGAAGAAATTGTGTCGAATTGGTGCTGAAGACCGTTTTTTAGCTATTTTTTTGCCGCTGTAACTAGGTAAACGAGGCAATTTTCTTACTCACTGGAACGAGCAGCCTCTCCTCTAGCTAACCGCTCAATATAATTGGAAATGTTTGATTTTAAAGAAAGTTGTTTGACGAAAATTCTTTGGACCGGTGCTGAGCCCTAAATTTTAGGGTACATTTAGGGTTCAGAGAATTCCTGAGCAATATCTCCTTTCAAAATCAAATAATTCCAATTTCCTCTGGCAGTTGGCGGTAGAGTTGCACTCGTAATCTTACTACAGAGCTTGAATAGGATCCATCCAGTACCAACGGTGCTGTGGGTACTGCGAGGTACTTTTTCACCTATAACTCCCATCAGAATCAATTGAATCCAATTCATTTTTGGATTTTCATAGAACCCTGCCAAATGCAGCTATATGCTTGTTTCCAGCTGGATCCATGCAGAAGCTCTCCTTTTACGAGTGCTGACAGCAGTGCTGTAGGCAGAATTTTCGCACGATAACCGGTCAAACTCGTTTCAAAATCAAATAATTCCACTTTTCTCTGGCAGTTAGCAGTAGAGTCGTAGCAGTAGAGTAATCTTATTACAACGTTTGAACAGAATCCATGCAGTACCAATGGTGCTGTGGGTAGTGCTAGGTACTTTTTCAGCTATACATGCTACAGCTATATGTAACTCTTACCAAATTCAATTAAATCCAATCATTTTTGGGATTGAAACAGTAGGTTTCCATCTGTTAGTACATGCCTGTTTCCACCGGGATCCGTGCAGAATCTGTCTTTTTATAAGCGCTGGAAGCAGTGCTGTCTGCAGGAGTTTCGCATAATAGCCCCATAAACTCCTGGCAAAATCCATTAATTCCAATTTCCTTCGAGAATTGGAGAGAAAGTAATATGTGAACTCTTATTACGAAATTTCAGCAGGATCCGTCTAGTACAGACGATGCCATGGGTACCGCTAGGTACTTTTTCAAGTGTAAATGTAATTTTGAAAAAAAAAATTCAATTCTGTACTTAGTCAGAATTAGTAGAGCTCATGGATGAAGAATTCCCCGAAGAATTCAATCTGCCTTCTTTACTCTTATCTGCAAAGGAGTGCCCAGTTCTCCTACCAAGGTCCAAGTCCCAGCTACGAAGTCCCCTTTGCTCACCTCATCTTCTACGAAGTCCCGCTTGCTTTTAGTCAAGTCCTTGCCGAACTCTGATCGCGACGCAGCTCCGTGTACGAGATGTCGATGCACCGGGGTGCCCGTTTGCTCCCAAAATAAAGGGTTCAAAAACGGGGTTTTGTGCACTTCTGAGCTGAGATACCTACGTCATTGTAATCAGCGTCGTCCCATGCATCTTCTGATACCTAATATCCCGAATTATTGGTCCTGAGCTTGGGCACTGCCTTTAAGATGCGCAAAACCTCATAAAGGGACACTCGCAAATCGAACACATATTAACCAGGCAAAGGGCCAACGAAAGAAGGACTGTATGAACTCTCTCTCTCTCTCTCTCTCTCTCTCTCTCTCTCTCTCTCTCTCTCTCTCTCTCTCTCTCTC